>CM042012.1:32667650-32845150 GCA_023525715.1 Cichorium intybus
GTATGACATGTAATGATTTTGAAAAAGTAAAGAGCTATGGTATAATATTATTATAAAACTTTGAAAGATGTTTTATGTCATAATTTTTATAAAAAGGTTGGAAAAGAAGTTAAAAGTTTGAGTCTAAAACTCATGTAACTCACGAGACATTATTGTCTTACGTATTTTATGTTTTGCCATGTATTCCAGGTCAAAATAAGTTGCTATCAATGGGATGAAGTTTAGCTGGAGTGGAGCTTAAGTTAGCTCCTATATTGGACTCAAGGTTAAATCCTTTCTTGCTTACTATGGTTAGCTTGATATGAATTTGTACACCCACTGTTTTAAGCATGTAAATTATCGGTTTTTGATAAACCGTATTTTTGTATTCATGTATTTATACGAAAAACCATAGTATTTTAAAACAGTAGAAATGGGGTGTCAGTTGGGGAACTTAGTGAGAACTTCAAAGTAGAGGACCATATGTGGCAATACGATAAATATTAGAACATAAACTCAAATCCCTCCCTCCTTCCCTCATTTGAAAGATTTTGGAAGATTTAAGAGGGCTGTGGCGATTTTTGATGGATGAAGAGAGAATTCAGCTTAGCTTGAGGACTATTAAATGATTGTGCTTGAACCATCCATAAGAGCTTTAGGAGGCATAATACTCAGTCATCTTCTTTATTTGAGAAGCATAGGGTTATTAATCTTCACAAATACAAAATCCTATGGTTTAGATTGAGTATCTATCTTAGATTTATCAATATTTCATCAATCCATCATCATTTTCCTTAAATGGTGTTTGATTCCATCTTCATAAGTGGATTTGATAGTTTTTCAACCTTAGATTGGGGAAGTGTTTGTTGAAGGCTTTAGATCACAAACTTGAAGTTAATCTAGCTTAGAAATGTGTTTATTAATATCAAATGGTGTTAACTAATCCAGAACATTAGACTAGTGGCTTCTAATTTATCATTGGATGTGATTTGAAGTTAATATAGAAATCATGAGTTTATTTGATGTTTTTGAATCTATAACTTCATTTGAATGGATTTGAGTAGTTGGATTATCAATATATATATATATATATATATATATATATATATATATATATATATATATATATATATATATATATATATATATATATATATATATATATATATATATATATATATATATATATGTGTGTGTGTGTTATGAATCTAGTTTGAAATCATCAAATTGTAGCATTATATGGAGAACTAACTGTATTTTGGTTTATTAAACATAGAAATGGAACTTGTGAATTCATTTGAAGAATTATAAAAAACAAACCTTTTTGTTTATATATTTAGTTTTTGAATCACTGTTTTGGTGATGAATTAAGATGTTATTTGGGGTTTAAAACATGTTGAATGTTATATATGTTGGAGACATGTTCACTGACACAACAAGTTGTTGACATTACATAGGCTTATTAAGTGCACACAAAGTACAATATCTAGCCAACAAAGAACAATAAATAGAGGGACTAGTTTGTTATTCATCATAATAATATGGCAGTTTGATTGGAAACTAATATTAGTAAGAGACTTAATTTGAATTAAGCATATTCAAATTTATTAATGATACTTATAATTGGTGTCATTAGCCTCTTGACCAAGTGGTAAAGGCGCCGCCCTCCCTCCTTGAGGTTGAGGGTTCAAGTATCGCAAGAGACATAGGTGGAACTAGGAGTAATTGGGAGTATAATAGACTTGCCATTAAAAATGATACTTATAATTGGTAATTATCTTATAATTCATATTAACTTAAATTTCTAATATAATTCATATTAACTTAAGTTACAAATCTCTTTTGGTCGGCAATTCAAGGACAAGAGTTGACATATCTATCTAAGGGCTTCCCTTGGTTCTTTCTTTATCTTAAGTTAAAACCTTAAAGTTCTCCCTTTCTCATCTTTTATTGCTTGCGTGTAACTCTACCTAGAGTGTTGGTTTTCTTGTTTTCCAAGATTTCAACAAAGTCAATGTGAAAAGATGGTGTTCATGCTAGCTTTCAGATGGTCTACTTTAGGGTGTGAACTGATAGAGTGTAACTTCCCAAATCTAATAATAATTTTTTTTCGTTTAAAAACGGCTCAAATACATAAACGAGTTACCAAATAGAATCATCCAAATTAAAACTTGTTATTCAAACATTAGAAATCATATTTATCAAAAATATTTACAAACATTATCCAGCGGAAGACTCAATCATTGAAACCTCAAATGTGGTACAGTCGTGCCGTGCTCCAAGCTCAAGCCAGGAATTACCTAAAAAACAGTTAGGGAAAAAGGGTAAGCACAAAGTTTAGTGAGTTCCCCAAAAATACCACATGATCCATCACATAAACATCGTCATCGACTTTCGTCGGCAAACATCGTCATCGACTTTCGTCGGCAAACATCGACATCGGCTCTCGAGCCGGCACCGTCGGTCCATAGACCGGCAGTCATCGACTTTTTTCGACAACACGTAAAGCATAAACAATCACATCATTACACGAAGTAATAAAGGCTATCTACGCATATAACATCACCCATAGTATAGTGAAAAGACTCACCTGATTCACGACCTCGAGCTAGGCAACACTCCACGTGAGTGCCCTCAGATCCCGACAATACGCACTTCCTAAAAATGATAAACCCCACTTATAACTTTCTAAACCCCAAACAGGATAAAACTATAAGACCGGCATTCAAAACCCTCAAGTTTGACCAAAAGTCAAACAGGTCAAAAGTCAACGGTTAAATGTCAAAGTCAACCAGTCAACGAAGTCAACTGTCCCAACATTAGCATTGCTAACTCTTAGTGTTAGCGGTGGCTAATGCCTCTATTCAGCCAAAAATCTCCTAAAGTGCTTAATACATTAAGACAGAAGCTACAACTTTCCAGAATCGTCCCATGCAGTCCCTTGACTCATAAAATCATGAACTTTGCTAACCAATCATTGCCAAACAAGCTCATGGTGAATATCTAATCCCATAATAGTGAGTACAAAGCTCAAAACACATCCAAAATGATACTAAGACTAGGTTAGGGTTTATGAACAGAATTTCAGGAGCTAAAAGGAAGGATAACTCACTCATTCCCTAGCTCCCTAATCCAACCCCTTTTCAATATGTGGAACCATCATTGTCTCAAGAAGTTCTTAAAAGCATCATAACTCCAATTTTACACAAAACTCTCAAGGAGACATAGATTGAATACTTACAATGGTTCAAAGCACTAAGCAATCAGATCTACTTGCTCACACAAGCTTCATTAGCACCTTTGCTTCCTTCTTTTCTTCCAAAAACCTTCAAAACCTCAAGGAATGCGGAAAGAACATCAGTGGAGGCTAGAGAGAGTTTCTTAGGGTTTTCTCTAGGTTAAAACCGCAGAATCACGGACCCCAAGTGGGTTTTAATCTTAAAAACGGCTCAGACCCACGAAAATATGGATTTTCCTGCTCAGAGGCCATTAGCGGTGCTAACATGAAAGTTAGCGTCGCTAACTGCGGGTACGTGCATGGTCACCATCGCGTTTCAGACTGTTCGCAACTGATCTGGGATTCCTTCAGATTAGCGTCGCTAACCATAGGATTAGCGGCACTAATCTCTTTTTTCCAATTTTGTCCTTAAATTAAATAATTAAATGTCATTACTTCAATACCTGGTTCCGGGCTTTACACTTTGACTCTTTAAAACTCAGAACTTGACTTCTCATTATTAGGGTCTTACATAGAGGGATTCTACTTTGGGTCCTCAAGAACATCCAAGAACATTTTAAGAACACTCATGAATATAAACACGCAAAACCCACTTGTAGTCTAGTTGTTGTTTGAATCGATGATCGCATATCCTTGTTGATCTTGATAGTTTTGCTTAATTATGCTTCTGTTGCATGCTTTGTATTTATGTTTTGAATAACCATCAAAATCCAATATGGGTATCCGAGCTAGGTGTTCATGATTTCTTGCACAAGAAATCATTTTCTTGAAATTTATGAGGTATGGTCTTGTACATGCAAAGGGAAAATTGTGTTTATGATATATACATATTTATTTCATGTATTTAAACAAATATAAAAATAATCTCTTTGATTGAAAAGAGTTTAATTTTGTTTCTCGGATATTTTGATTCATTCGTATTGTTGTTTGAATGATTTTGGCATGAAAACCATACAAACAATAATGTGAAATGTGTTTATATGTTTATGTTGTTAAATTTGATTTTAATGGCATAGTAGCATATAAACAAATGTCAATTAAAAAAGTGTCATATACTATAAAATTGATTTTTATCAAAACATTGCTTAAAAGTATGATTTTGACACACCATGTTTATGCTGATGCGACAAATCTGTTGCCTTTAGCAACAACTGTTGTTGTTAGGACAAAATTATCACTAATGATGAAGTTGATACTAATGTTGATGTGACAGTCCTACTGCATTATGCGATGGTTGCTATTGTTAGGTCAGATTTGTTACTAGAGCTGAAAAGACTAGTCTATTGCAACCTTTTTGAAAGTGTTGCATGAAGCTGTTGTGAGAGAACTAATGCAACATTGTTCAAAATGGTGGCATATGTCTGATTGAAAACTAGTTCATTCTTCGATTCTGACACAACACTTTAAATAAGTGTTGATGTATCAAATGCAACCCTATTTATAAAGTGTTGCATTGTATTTTTGTATGGATCTAGTAACACGCTTCCTCGATTAGACATATGTTTGTGATGCTTGATTGTAGTTTCAGATTTAATAATTAGTTTTGTGCGAATTGTGTGACATTTAATATTTCCCATGTAATGTAATTTTTTATTTGTATTTGTACTATAGAATAAATATTTATAGGAAATGTAATTAGCAAATAAATTGTAATATTGAAGACCGAAGGCAACCAACACCAGTTATAAAGATTGAGGTCTTGGTGTGGCATACCATCTGAGTATCACATCAGTGATGATTATTTTAGTGGGAGTTGGTGCTTACTATGTGGTTGTTTTGTCCATATAATGACCATGTTTTTTTGGATGAAGGTTCACCAAAAAAACACATAGGAATAATGAAATTGTGATAATTAAATTTGCATGTATGGTTGTGTTTTTTATTTTATGATTTGTCTAGGTATTGAATGCTAGAAAACTTTGAATAAAATTAACACAACAATTTGTTAAAGAGTTAACAAACGACATTGCAAACAAAATTTTGGCAATTATAAAGATGTCTTTATAAAAGTGGTTTAAAACTATTGTTTTGCAAATGTCAAACTTAAGATGTTTTAACTAAGAAAAACAAAAACCTACTTTTTAATGTAAATCGCATGCTATCCAAATTAAAACACACACTTGAACTAATACTTTTTCAACATGGGAAATGGCAAAAGCGAAATGTGTATTAGACTTCAGGGACGGTGATGTGATGCCCACGATACCCAAGAGTCTTAGGTCAAATATCACATGTTTCTTTCGGTTGATTTACTATCTAAATTTGTGATATACGACAAACGTTTCATAAACAAAGATGTGTGGAAAGGATTAAACATGTTAAATGACATAGTAGATGTCAATGAATCCCACAATAATCTAATAGTTGCATAGAGATTGAAACGTGTAAAATGATTACCTACTTAAATAACTCCTTATCACGATTACAATAAATCTCTTTAGAACTAAAAGTGAAATATGGATCTTAATTCTAAGGCTTGTTAAAATTGGCTTATAAAAATCATATAATGGTTTTTTTAATGCAAGCAAATTTTTATGACACAAATTTTTTGTACAATATTGATTATACAAAATACATATTAGCCTTTAAAATTTTAGTCTTGTCATCATCTACACACTTGCCATTGTAATTTTTGCATTCTTTTAAGAGGCGTCCATATTAAAATCACGAGGTAATTTTTGTGTCATGGTCAGAACTATGCAAAATTTTATAGTTGTAAAATGGTTTTGTTACCTACCAACTAGGCTTATTGTTGTATCTGTGATCAACTCCATATGATAACTAGTTTTAATGTGGATCTTAGTATATAATAAGTTAATGATTTTATAAACACAATGTTAATTAACTTAGATGTCTACCACATCCTAAACCTATCACTTCGTTCTTAGTTGAAAAAGGGAACTGAACGGTGAAAACTTCATAACATGGTATTGTAACTTGAGAATCGCCCTCAAACATGAATATAAGTTGTATATTATTGACACAACATTACTTGAAGCACCTCCTCAGGATGTCGATGCCATTGTTACCACATGTAATTCCTGGCATAATAAATACAATAAGCAAAATGAGGTCGCATGCCTTACGCTTGATAGTATGATGCTTGACCTCTAGAAGGACTTGGATAATAATAAATCATATGAAATGCATCAGGAGCCGGAGAACTTGTTGAAAGGTTTTATACAAATCTATGAACTAAAACCCTAAGTTCACATGCAACCTATAAGGATCTATGTTTTCTTCTAATTGAACATATAAAAGGCTTATAAGAAAATTACTAAAGAACAAAATAAGAAAAACTAACCTTTAGGTTTTTTCTTGGAAGCCAAGCAGCACAAGTGTCCTGCCTCAAATGAGATCACACCCAAGGAGCTAGAGAAGGTCACGAAATTCTAGAGAGTTTTGGTGTAAAATGGCGCAGGAAATAAGGGTCTAAGGCTCCCTATTTATAGCCTCCAACAGATAATCAGATAAGTCTTTAGAGATAAACCTTTTTGAATTCAAATAAGATAAACCTTTTATCTTACAACTCAAATCATATTTATCCTTATTAATTTCGAAATATATATATCTTATATATAATTTCGATGGCTTATTTATCTGCTAAAATTGTCACTTACTCAACTATTGAATACTTATAATTTCAGTCCCTGCACCTTTAATTAATTAAATTAATCACCAAATTAATTTCAATTAATTCCAGATTAATTTCTAATTAATTAATATAGTTTCTAATTAATATATTATCACTTTAATATATTAATAAACTATTTATTTAATTTCTATTGATTTATTAATCATATAATAAATCAATCCTTCTCTCTACTGAACTTTCTACCAAACCTCCAGCTATGAGGGCAACCCAAATAGACTATGCTACTATTAATTAGGTAAATACTAATTATTAGTCATGGCTTAGACACCTAATCCAACAGTCTCCCACTTGGATAAGTCTATGACTATAATTACTAATCTAACCTCTAATTAATCAACAAACCGTAGCTTCCTAGAAACTGCTGCCGAACTCTGACCTAGTCAGTTCTGTCCATAGATAAGTGATCATATGATCCTTTGTCCAACAAGATATTTTCAGACACGAGACATGGATTGAGATCAATCTCTGTCCGATACTCTGTTTCCCGATTTCCATTCTACTTATGACTTTAGGACTTCTAACTGAACACATCAATTTAGTCAAGGCTGGCCAGCACTTTAGTCAACTTCAAAATCATCGAGAGGCCTACAAATATCTGTTTCCCATCAGGGTCAAGGAACGAATAAGCTTCGACTCATATGCTTATATATTTTACCAGTCAAATCATTCACAACAACACGTTTTATAACATCGAGTTACCGATGCATTTTCGTATTATCAATGAACAACTGCCTTGTAAATTATAACTTATATCTCTCCACTTCAAGATCATAAAATATTATCGTCTCAAACATTGCTTTTGATATAATCCATGAAGCAATCTATTGAGCGTGAGTTTATCCAATACTCAAATCTCTATTTCTAAGTACTCATGAATGTTGTAGCAATCCTATTGCTATGTCTAACTCCTTAGGCAGTCTACAAACCAATTCATGACAGTCTTGATTCAATACTTACTTCCCAAAGTATGAGCGACTGTGGACCTTTCTGAATAATTAAATTATTCGGGAAGTAAAACATGCGAAAGCGAAACATAATGATCTGAATGGCAACTACTCCTGCTTATTATCAAGTCTCCACGAGGTAATCACCAAGTCGGAACTTGTCATAACTATTATCGGTTTCAAGATTTCTTTTAAACTTTCAATTCTAATTTTATAGCTATGTCTTTATGAACCTTACACTCTTTCTATGTATCCAAAGTATCTTATACTGATGCACTTTATTGCAGATGATCCAATAGGATGTTCTTCCGATGACATCTCAATATGTTATCCTGTCTTTTTCTCTCCTAACTCCAATCTCGTAATGTGTACTGTGACTTCCTATGGTTCTCGGGGTCTTTAGGCTACTTGACTGCACCCTAAGACTATTTCAAGGTGCTATGATGTGCCGGTGAACCACACGCGCTCCATCATAATACCAACGAGATTCTTTAACCATGAAGTCCTTCAACATCATGTCCAGACGTTAGTAATTACCACTTTGAAAATCTTTCAAATTAATTACTATCACTTTCACCTCAATCATTTCCCAATGAATTTTCACGTGAGTTCAAACAATCCATCCAGTATTCCCAGCCAGACAATGTCCTGAATCCAACTTACTATGCCCTAAGCATCAAGTCATCAGGATATGTTCATGACATTCTGATCGATCAAAGAAAATTGTGGTACTCGATCTAATCTTATTCCAAACCTTTTCGGAATCCAAAGATTATTTATAATCCTTATGTCATGATTTTCGAAAAAACTATTTCCTTTCGGAGACTCTTCTCATGCATCTTGAATCTTATCAAGATCATGCTTACAATGTCTAGGTCTATGCTGGCGATTTCATCTATCCAATAGATGTCTGTGAATTACGTGAGTATGTTGCACCTTCTTTATTTCTTTCATGCCAAGTCATCACACTTTGCAATGATAGGAAAACCCTTTCCTGGGGCTATGCATCTTGAATCTCATCAAGATCATCTTGGCAGAGTTTCGATCTATCTCATAGATGTTTACAACCACCTGAGTATGCCGTATTTCTACTAAGTCTTTCATAGCGATCCGTCTCTTAACACCAAGTCATTACACTTTGTAATGAAAAGAGACGTTTCCTAGAAACAGTATGTAACCCACATATGGAGATAGTAGATAACAGCGACACTCCCACTGGCTTTGACACGGTTATGGACTATTCACAAAATCCAGGACTTTTGGCATATTTTGAGAATCCAAACCTTCTGACATCTTAATGGAAATCTTTCAGCCCTTTCTCAAAATCCAATCCTTTGGCATATTTTTGAGAATCTGAATATCCTTTCTTGCGAGATGCCCATGGAGTAATCTCGGGCCCATGTACCTTTGTACTGGGACACTCTTTGTGAGTCCCTATTAGTGTGCCGGTGATCCACACGCGCTCCACTAACGATTCACAATGTGCCATTGTCACACCCCCAAACCGTAATGGCAGAAACGTTCGAGGGTGGATGACTTCATGAACAATATCATAACAAAGTTGAACAATAGTGATTCCAAGCAAAACAACCATCATTAAATAATTGCAAATGTTACATAGTTTAACTGTTGCATGTTTCAAATACAATTATAATGATATCAAAAGTAGGCAAAAACGACGTCGTAACGTCCCTTCTTGTAGCGCTTGATTTACCTTATCAGTTTCCTGAGAATACAAGTGGTTGAAAAAGTGTCAACAATTAAGTTGGTGAGTTCATAAGATTTTGCGTAAGAAATGTCATTTATTTGTAAGCAATAGTGTTGAAAACCAAGAAAATCCAATATTTTCTCATAAAATGTCCAAGTCTTTAAATCCCAAAAACTAAAATGTAATATGTAAACTGTAGTGTGAAATTCCTTAGAAATGTATTTTTCCACGTAAACAATTTATAAAAATAATAAGTTGATTATTTTCCCATGTGAGATACCCTATAACCATACTGTGACTAGTTGGCCTGCTGCGACGTTCTTCAGGCGTTGGAATGTTAGACATTTGGACACCTCAGACCTGCCGGTCTAGCTGTAGCTAGCAGCTCAGGTGCGGGGTTGTCAAGCCCCGTATAGATCTATACTCAAATATCGCGCTCTCTTACCGAGACTCTGGTTATAAAAGTTCAGGACTTATAGTAGGTACTTATAAAAGTACTGTGAAGATTCATCTCACAAAAATATATGTATTCCAATCAACTTGTTTACGTACGATTTGTATATAAAAACTCTTGTAATCATCCATTATCATTTTTCCCATGATAATATAGTAATGTTTAATAATTACATAATCTTATATAATTATTTTTGCCATGTCCAAAATGTCATAATAACCTTACGTTCATAAACTATTCCAATAATAGTCTATTTTTAGTGTTCCGTCGTAATAATCATATTTTTACGAACAATAACGAAATAACTTATTCAAATGATTATAAATATCATCTTTTAAGATATTTCTCACAAAAATGGTGTAATAACTTGGTTATAACCATTTTTGCTAGAAAATAGTGTTTTCCGGTTATAAAAACGTAGTTTTTATAAATTTTCGTTTTTATGACGTTTATGTCATAAATCTAGTATTTTACACACATTATTTATAGTCTTGTATTTTTTTTACACAAACATAACATGTCATAATATTTAAAACATATGGATCTAACCATTTTTCATGTCAAGATCATTGGTACACAACTTCTAGTTTTTATATTTATAACATTTTTACCCAAGATCTAACATTTTTACCCAATTTATTTATAGTCTAGGAACTTTTACACTAACATTATATATCATTATGATCATAATACATAACACTATCCATAAATCATATCAATAGCATTTTTACACAACAACTAGTTTTATAAATTTGTGTAAATCATCATTTATAGCATTTAACACATATGAACTTGAATAAAACAACATTTATAGTAATTAAACTTGTATTCTCCCCCAAAAAGGTTAGAAAATATGAAAATAAGAGGTATGATCTCACCCTTGAAGCGTGCTTTACTTTAAAATAAAGTTGATCTTGCGGGATTTACGGTAGGAAGCAAGATCTAGGCTTCGTAGCTCGAAGGACCCTTGAACAAAGCTAATACCCAAAGGTTTTACGTAGATGTTAGTGTGTGTAAAAAAAATAAAAGTGGTGTAATAAGGTTTAAAATCACAAGATGAGGTTAACTTACCAATAAGATTTGAAAAACGCTTGAAAAACGAGAAACTGTGGTGGTCGGCGGTGGTTCAAGGTGGTGGCGGAATGGTGGAAAGGTGGTGGTGTGTGTGTGCCGTGAAATAGAGAGAAAGGAGAGAGTGTTTAGGAGATACTTGGTCTTAAATGAGTTTGGATGCTATTATAATACATAAAAAGGGAAGTAATGTATTTGTGTTAGTTTATTATTATTATTATTATTATTTTTTGAATTCACCCTTTCTAGTGTAGGAGTATGGGAGCAAAGATGGTGGATGATGAGATGGTGTAGGGTGTAGGATGGCTGACGGTTTGAAGGGGCATAAATATATTATCCTTTTTTTGTCATTTGTTTATAAAAATGACTATTTTTATAAAATAAGTTCAACGTTTGACGCATTTATATAAGTTTTTGAAGAAACGATCTTGTAAATAAATGTTATGTATAAAAACATTGCTAAACATTTATTTAGATCGAGTCATAGCTCGTTAAACGATGAAATATGCGGTTAAGCGCAGTATTCTTCCGATTACGCGATTTTCAGCATTTTACCGAAAAAAATATATTTGGCTTTGAAATTAAATACTAGATAGTATTACGTTCTATAATATATGATTTGTTATTCCATATTTGATGTTTAAGGCACCACATTTTGCATTTTGAGTCCAAACCCTGTGTACATTTATCCGTTCACAGCGGTTTAATTATTGTAGCTTTCACATTCGAACTCTGTTTTCGACATTCTATATATCCACAGGTTCGTATTCACGAGTAGATCGTTTTATGAATATTATTATTCTCAAAATAATAATTGTACGATTATCGAATTTTTACGCTACAGTAATTTACTGTCCGTATTTTCGACGTTTACTCGATAATTGTTTTGAATTAGCATACGTGGTATTACAATATTTAATAATTCATCGCAAAGTTATGGAAAATAACTTTTCAACACATGGATTAACGTACGATTCGTTTGGCTACAGTTGACTTTCGTTGACCAAAATTTACAATTGTCACAGCCATGCAGTATCCTTTCGAATTTCATCTTTTATTGAGAGTGCTTCTCCCAGAATCAATTACTTGACTCTGAGTATCGTCTCACTTAACCAGATGTTTTGAAAGTATGTATCTGTCCATGTTGCTTTCTTTTGATGATTCAGTTACTCCCACTGGTTTTTAGACCAGGTGTAAAATCAATCAAATTTTCACATAGACTATGTCTCGCCCTAAGGTTCTCTTGTTTGGCAGCAACCGGGCTCAACAATGCTTCCAAGTAGTCAGATTGTAAATCCGTACCAACTATAGTGTTTTACCACCAATCGGTATGTCACCCCGATCATAACTACTTATGATGGTGATCAATACTACTGGTCAAGAGAAGATTATGTCAGTTGTAAAACAAAAATCTGATTTCTGCTCCAAGCCTAGTGATGACTAAAGGTTCTTTCACTTGGCTAATCCTGAACTCATTCAGGACTGTCCTAACCCCCACTGTTTCCTTAGAACATGAGTTCTTTCTAAAAGATCTCTTCTTTTACAGTTGTAGCGGGATAGCTAATGAAACGACATTGCTGATCATGTTCAGACTAGTCATGAGGTTCGGATGAACACTAAAGACCCTGGACTTTCTATGTCCAAGTGGGATAATCCCAGCTTTACATTTCAGACAGTATCTGCAAGACTTACTTAGTCTAGGATGTGGTCGGAATATGGTTTATATGGTCTGTCTGGTTGAATCTTTAATTCATCGGAAACTAATTGAAAATGTATCTCATACATCGAGGATCGAACTGTTTCGACCAATGCTCCATCATCTTCCCTAAGACACATCATAACCATTAATGTTCTTGGAAGAGAATAACTGTGAAACATTTTCTCAGTTTATGATATTACTCAGGTTCTGTTGATTTTATACTTCTTTGAAGTCCTTGAACCGTTCAAGGTTTCAATTCAATCGCTTATTCTGATAAGCGAAACCATATTCGTCATAACAATTGACAAATATTGCGAAGTATAACTAATTGTGTTCTTTTCGAAGATTTGAGCAATACACATGGATGTGTCCGTTGCTCATGATCTTGACATCTTTTACATCTCAATGTAAATTTATGACTTTGTTAATTCCGTTCAAGACTTGCAATCATCGCTTGACTCTGAGTCAATCGATTCCAAAATCCTATCCTTTGGATCTTTGGGTGATTCATTTCTTGCCACATGTGCTTTATAAAGAACTTAATCATCATCTAACTCTAAGTCAAATGATTTCAAAGTCCTGTCCTACTGGATCTTTGGTTGATTCATTTCTTGACACATTAAGAACTCAATTCATTATGTGACTTTAAGTCAAATGATTCCAAAGTCCTGTCCAACTGGACCTTTGGTTGAATTGATTCTTATGACATTAACTTTAACAATCATAAAGGACACAATTCCTGAATCCAAACACTTTGGATGCATCAGCATTCAAGTTATTACTAATCATGCATTTAGCACAATCATACAACGTTCCAAGGATAATTCAAACAACCATGTGTTAAAGGAAATAAACAATTTTATTAAAAACAAAATCCTTGAACAATGTATTATATGATAGACAATGTCGCACGCATCTAAAAGCTAATAACATGATTGTAATATCTAACTAAACTTCAAAACTGCATGAGCTGGAGATCTAATCCAAATGTGCTCCTATTCACCAAAGTCTCGTACCCTACTGATTCCCTGCATACAAAACAAAATGTGACTATCACATCATGCATCAAGGAATTTTGGATCAGGAGTTTTGAGGTTTTTAGATGTACCTCAGCTTTCAAAAAGATTCTGACCTTGGAGCGTCTTCCAATCTTTCCGTGACTATATCCGATCCTATGTATTCCCAGTTTGAGACATGTCCAGACGATTTGGATCGTTTCTTGCTGTATCTCTTCACCGGACTCAATCCAGAAGTAGCTGACCCATTGGAGCTATGCCTATCCAAGAGAGACTCGTATAAAGTCAACAGTGGACATATTTCCATAAAAGTATTTTTCTGGCCTTCCTTTCTATACGTCTGAATGAACAGATCGTAGCTACTAGTCAGCGAAGCGAGTAGGATGTCCACACTTATCTCCTGACTTATGGAGTAACCAAGTTGGTACAATTCGCCTATGTATGCTTCGATCTGAAGAACATGCAAATCGATGCTACTTCCTTCTTTTAGCTTGCACTCTGCAAGTCTTTTGAAGATCCTAGTTCGTTCCTCTTCAATTGGTTTTTGGAACCTTTCCTCAACCGATTGCATCAACTCATATGGCCCCATGGATTCAAAATCCCTACGGAACTTGGGGTTAATGGTCAATAGCATGAGGTCACGAATTTCTTCGGATTCATCAACTAAGAAGTTATGCTCATCATTAAGACCTCTTATGATGACTTGTTCTGGTGGAAACGAGATTGGATACTTAATTAGTTGTAGCTTGCCAGCAATAGCGAGAACCAGTCTCCAATTGCGAAGCCATTCCTTACAGTTCAGGACAGTCAGCCTTTCCATATTTGGCAGGTGCTTTCTGAGGCTCTCAGAAGTGGGTGAAGGAGGAGAAGGAGGAGAATTGACACTTGATATAGACATCTATAAAAGAAACAAAATTTATTAGTTTAATTGATCCTTTTAAATAATTACCCAATTTATTATTTATTAAGGCTAGGACCCAAAATACCCCAACAATGATGTGAAGAGGGATGCCGTAATCACAACATTATGGTCATTAAGGTAGATAATATACTTATCAATTTCATCTTATGAAATTCCTAGATCTGTTGAAATTCATTGAACTATTCAATGACATGTTTAATCTCGGATGTGCCCCACTGTTTGTGACTGGGATGCCGAGGATAACAAACCGGATGTGAATAACCATGCAAATTAGCTTGGTACTCTCGGGGTCAATTACCATCTCTAATTGATGTGCCGGTAAACCACACACGCTCCATCAACAATGATAACACCCGAGAAACCCATTGCAACTCTTTATGAATCCCTATTGGTGTGCCGGTAAACCACACACTCTCCACCAATGTTTCATAAAGTGCAATGTGCAATTTCATGGATTAGCATCAATTCACATTTTTCCTAGAGTAACTAGATTAGGATTTTGTAAAGTGTTCAAGTACTTTGAATAATATCATTATACTTTTAATGAGATTAAGCGGTCCTATCAAACCAGTTCGGCTAACGACCCTACACTGATCAGGAGAGCGGTGGGTGAGAGTGGACACCCATTAGACCGCCATTTTATAGGCAGTCTCCTTATACCCTCTTTATAGACCAGCTTCGTGAATGAGACCTACTATTGATTTGACTAACCATTTTATCTTATACATTTAATATTAACTTTTAATTATAATATATATAAGATGTATTTTAAACCTTTTAAAATGTTCCTGGTTTATCTTTTAATTTATTGGAAATTTAAACTATTAAATTTAAAAATTAAATTAAACCTTTAATTCATCTTTTAATTAAACAATTAATTAAATCCAAATATTTTAGACTTTTAAAATATTCCTAGTTTTATCCTTTAATTTTTTGAAATTTAAAACTATTAAATTTAAAATTAAATTAAACCATTAATTATCTTTTAATTAAACAATTAATTAAATTAATTAAATTCAGATAGGTATCACAAATTAATCAAATTAATTTAAACCTATCTTAAACCCCCTAATTTTCGAAATTAACAAATAACGGGTTTAAGGTTATCCATTTAAATAATTAAAGTTACCAAAAATAGAAAGCCTTCTAAAACCCTAATGATAAAATCGCAAAATAAGGAGGGGAGGGGCTAGGGTTTTCAAAACCCTAACCCTAGATCAATTTCAGCAAAATTAGGGTTTATAAGCTTTAAACCCTAATTTTTAGGAAAATAATTATAGCAATTCAACAAGAAAACAACCAAAAAGCTCTGATACCACTGAAAGGTTTTATACAAATCTATGAACTAAAACCCTAAGTTCACATGCAACCTATAAGGATCTATGTTTTCTTCTAATTGAACATATAAAAGGCTTATAAGAAAATTACTAAAGAACAAAATAAGAAAAACTAACCTTTAGGTTTTTTCTTGGAAGCCAAGCAGCACAAGTGTCCTGCCTCAAATGAGATCACACCCAAGGAGCTAGAGATGGTCACGAAATTCTAGAGAGTTTTGGTGTAAAATGGCGCAGGAAATAAGGGTCTAAGGATCCCTATTTATAGCCTCCAACAGATAATCAGATAAGTCTTTAGAGATAAACCTTTTTGAATTCAAATAAGATAAACCTTTTATCTTACAACTCAAATCATATTTATCCTTATTAATTTCGAAATATATATATCTTATATATAATTTCGATGGCTTATTTATCTGCTAAAATTGTCACTTACTCAACTATTGAATACTTATAATTTCAGTCCCTGCACCTTTAATTAATTAAATTAATCACCAAATTAATTCCAATTAATTCCAAATTAATTTCTAATTAATTAATATAGTTTCTAATTAATATATTATCACTTTAATATATTAATAAACTATTTATTTAATTTCTATTGATTTATTAATCATATAATAAATCAATTCTTCTCTCTACTGAACTTTCTACCAAACCTCCAGCTATGAGGGCAACCCAAATGAACTATGCTACTATTAATTAGGTAAATACTAATTATTAGTCATGACTTAGACACCTAATCCAACACTTGTTTCGTACATGTTTGATGATATTAAGCAATTTTTCACACTGCTAATGTGTTGTGTATGTGAATGCAGATACACATAGACACACTCACAAGTAAGGATGGATTTTGTTCATAAGATATCAATTTATTGGATTTTGGAAGAATTGATTTTGAGATATTTTCTTTTGTTAAATACATACACATACAAGCACAAACAATAATCATTTTTTCTATAACGAGATTTAAGTTTTTGGATTTTAGAATAGATTTTTAGTCTTACTCAGGTGAATGGGTTTGGTTGCTTTCAACATGAAAATGTCGATTAGGATAAACAAATGACTAAGTTTGCACCCCTTGGTGTATGGGTTTACTTGTTTGGTGTAATGACAAAATGATGATATATTAAAAACTAAGAATTAAGTCGGTTAGAATTAAAGATGTATATATCAAGGCTTTAAAAAAAGAGATACTATGTTTTATCTCCGTCAACCCATGCTTTCACTCTGTTCGTTTTCTATGCAAATTGCCAAAACTCAAACCTTACAATCCTAGCATCACGTTCAAATTGTTTTATCCAACGCTCAACGATATTGATTTCTTTTTTGTGTACTCTAGCCACTTTTTCTTTATAGCTCAGACAATATATTTTTTTGTTTCCTGACTTGTTTTGATTTTGCTTTTAACTTTTTATATTATGTTTGTTTAGCATTTACCATATTCCTCATAGATTTAGGCATGCTCTAGGACCTAAGCTCGTTGATGGAGGTTGAAGGACCACTAGATTTGAAAATGAATTTAGACCGGTCAGAAGACATTTAAGTGGTGTTTCTTTTTTACTTAATAGACTTAATGCATAAAAAACTTAATAGTTTAGCTATATATGATTGCTTCTTCTTTACTTAATGCTAACAAAATGTCTTAATGGGTTGAGTTAGGAAATAGGTGTCCTTAACATTAAGTCATGGTTTTATATTTATTTTTCTAAAATTGCCCTTATTTCCCTAATGAAAATTATATATTTATATAATGAATTATGAGTAATTTCATGCTTATATATTGGTCATTTGTTATTCAACAAGTTTTTAAGGGTAAAATAGTCATTTATTCAGATTCAAACAATTCATTCTGTATAGAAAAGAAACTATATATATATATATATATATATATATATATATATATATATATATATATATATATATATATATATATATATATATATATATATATTAGCAACATGTATCAATTCAACACTTAATATGGAAAAAAGAAACAGGGCCTTAATGACTTTGCTGCTAAATATGTTATGAATGACTTTCACTGTGAAATGTGTTTATGATTTAAAATGATTTAAACAGATGATGAATATGATGGCACGTGAGAAATCTAATGAATTCATAAAGAGTTAAGTGAGTGTTCATGTAATAATAAAGTGGCAGTTAAGAGTAAGATGGTTGGGGTGTGCTCGTGATAATAAAGGGGTAGGTATTTGTTAGGGTGACATGTGTGTGTTTAGGGTGACAATATGGTGGTAGGTGGAAGATCTAATGAATTCATAAAGATGTACGTGTGTATTTGAGTGATAATATAATGGTAAGTGAGGCTTGACGTATGCATAAACTCCTGTTAAATATATGTTTTCAAAAATGAATTATTAGAAGTCGAGTATTGGATTTGCAATGTTATATTGACAACGAAAAAATAACACAACAAAATTGTGTTTCACTTCGACGTCTGAAATAATCAAGTCTGAAATACAAAATGCTACTCCAGAATACCGTGTTTCGGAAAAAAGTGTGGTTATTTCATAAAAACGCAAAGTTGATATTTTTGTTAACACCCTCGTTCATAATATTTAGTTTTGTTAATATCCCAAAAAAATAAATTATAAGGACTTTCCGTACAACAAAAATCATGATTGGACAGGACATGTCATTTTCCTAACCCATAAGGACCATTTATGTAGTTTACTCAAATATATACTTGAAATAGAAAACCTGACCGCGCTTTCGGTGGCATTTTCTTGGTTCCAGGTAAAGAAACCTGTGATAGCTTTAATGAGCGAATTGTCCTTTCTGCCCTTGTTTATTTTCTTGATAGCTCTAATGACGAAATGTCCTTTCTACCCTTGTTTTATTTTTTCTTGCTCAGTACGCTTTGGTATGAATTGACTGATGGACTTTACTAGAAACCTGAATTTAACCCCCAATGTTTTGCTTATTTGGAAATTTCACCCTTCATTAATCATAACTATCAGGTTAATAGGAATAAAAGAACCTCGAATACCAATAACGATCGACATGGTGAAATTTTAGGGAGAAAAGGACGACATACGAGGTTAAGGGTAAATATTTTTTTCGGATATATTCATTAACCGGTCTCATTATTAATATAAAAATAATAAAACTAAAAACAATCTCTATCTCTTCTCTATACTTGAAACTAAAACAAATATTTATTAAAATTTTCAGATTCTTATCCAGCGAACAAATATAATATTTGTAAAACTCATGAGAACAAACATATGACAACGATAATAAATAGAATTACCCAATTTAATATTGTGGCAACTGATATATTATTGTTTAAAATTATCAATATAAAATCAAAAATTAATATAAAATTTTACTAGGCGTTGTTTATGTTCAGAGACTTTCTTGCTTCCCTCGTAAGCTTTTGTTGATTGGCACAAGCTTTATTAATGCACGACATGTTTGCCTGACTTGCTTATTTTAAGACATTGAGACTTTATAACTTTTTTTCTTCATTGTTGCACAAAATATATAAATTGATCTATATATGTCACTTAAAATAAAAAAATAACTTATCAGTTATAACATAGCATCACAAGAGATTCTAACAAATTTAGGTATTTATAAAAATTCAATAACGATACTTGAAAACGGGTTGGATAGCGAATTAAAACTTATAAACTTTTTATATACAATTCAAAACATTTTGTAAGTTGATTTGGTTGACCTTCGACCAAATGAAGAAACAATTCAAAACATTTTTATACTACTACGTATTTTATGAGTTATAAATAACTGATATACAAACATGGAATAAAACAATTTAGGATATTTCAAGTAGTTGGATAAATGTTTCTCGATTGTCAACTCCTTCGACCCGTTTTGTTGTAGAAAATTTTTAAATTCTAATAATTTCACCTTTGTTGAACGTAAGTTCTTAAAAAGGTTCGTCAAATTGTCGTCTAAATTTACCAGGGACTGCAAGTGAAAGTACTTCAAACATTTGGTCTCAATTTTGAAAATGAGACAAATTATATGGATGCAAAGAGAAAATTCAATTTAATTTTGCCCTTTTTACTCCCTCTTTTTTCTTTTTAATTTTTATAACAATAATAATAATCTGAGTAGAACAGTTACCCTAGGGTTCCAGATCCAACGGCCAGCACCGCTTCCGCCTCTTCACTTACCCCTCTCTGCCATAACGGCCGCCACATACATCATTTTCTTCCTCCCGCCCTCCGCCCCCGCCCTTCGTCGATCCTTCACTCCTCACCACCACCACCACCACAACGACCACCACCAGCACTACCTATATATCTCTAAACTACGTCTGCCGTTTCAGGTACGTTTATATCACAGACATGTATGTAGAACATAGCGAAGACTAGAACTTTTTAAACGATCAGTCAGTTCTTAGAAAAATCCGGATCTAGTATGTCCGTCAAATCTTCTTTTCGTAGTTAGATTTTCGATTTTGTGCGAATAAGCATATGTATATGTACAATTTTTAGTTTTTTGTCGAGGATTTTATCTGTGGCTACGAATTGACCTCATCGGTCATGAGAATTTTGAGAGGCTGAAGAGAATTGGGAAAGAGAGATCGTCGGAGGTTTTGATTAGTCATCGGGAGAAGCGGGCAAGGACGGTGCCCATGCCGTCGGTGGAGATGAGGAGGACTACTAGGGTTTTCGGGGCTAGGGTTTTGAGGTCAGGTAGACGATTGTTCACTACTGAAGAGAAGCTGAAGCATATGAGACGAACACATCTCGCTGCTGAAGACGCCGAAGAAAACTGGATAGAGTTGCTCGATCACGGTGGTGGAGATGTTGAAATCAAAGAAAACGGTTGGCATAATTCGAACGGAGAAAACAAGCAGGAGCTTATGGACATTGACGATGAAGAACCACAAAGTGAAATCAATTTGGGGGAATCAAAAGGCAATTCCGTCCAGCATGTTCACGATAACAGTGGTTGCAGGCGGTGGGGATTGGTTTATTCCAGAAAACGGAAGAGAAGCATATCATCTACAGATCGTGATACTTCTGTCTGTTCAGATAAAAAATTTGGGAAGAAGTTCGTGAGAAAGCAAGCCAGGAAGACGATCAAAACTGAAGAATCCCCAACTAATTTTCAAACTTTGCCACCAAAAGTCACCACCAAACGCAACCAACCTCCAGTCAAGCGTCACCTACCTCTAAGATCCAAATCCAAAAGAAAGAAAGTAGCAACAGGTACGAACTTTTCAAATTTACCTCCAAGAAACAACATCACCATCCATCGTGCTATCCAAAAGAGACGAACTTCTTTCAGATCAAGAAAACAAAGAAGCCCCTCTAGTTGTCTAGTACAAGATGGTGCTCCTTTCTTCCCAATAAAGTCAACCCCTGATATTTCTCGGTCAATCCAAAGACCAAATTTCAAAGAACTTAAATCTACAGTCATAGAACTAACCCAAAATTTAGATTCAGCCACTTGCACTGCAAATATATTAGTGATAGAATCCGACAGATGCTATAGAGAGAATGATGCTGTAATCTCCATGGAAATGTCTGCACCTAAACAATGGTTTCTTGTAGTAAAAAGAAATGGGTCCGAAAGGTTCCGGGTCGAAACCCGACCCGTCATGCGACCCTGTTTCTGCAACCGGGTCACCCACGCGATAATTTGGGCGGGTAATGACGAAAGTTGGAAACTTGAGTTTCCAAATAGGCGAGATTGGTTTATTTTTAAAGAACTTTACAGGAAATGTTCTGAAAGAAGTGTCAAAGTACAAGCCTCTATAGCAAGCATAATACCGGTTCCTCGTGTGAGTGAAGTAAAAGGGTATGCTGACATGGAATATTCGCCTTTTAAAATGCCTGATTCGTATATAAGTTCAAGAGGTGATGAAGTTTCTAGGGTTTTGGAAAGGAGTGATACGGTTTATGACATGGATTCTGACGATGATGAGTGGTTGAAAACGTTTAATGTTGACCGTGATGTGAAGGTCAATGAAGATGATTTTGAGAAAATAATTGATGGGTTTGAAAGAGGGATTTATGAATGTCCGGATGATTATGCTGATGTGGCGCTGGTTGTTGATCGGTGTCAAATGCTGGCATCAAAGGACGTTCTAGAAGGTGTTTATGATTATTGGATTGCTAAAAGGAAGAAGAAGCATTCAGCTCTTGTGCGTGTTTTTCAGGTAAAAATAATTATAAAGAATATATTTTTCTGGCAAGTTTTTGACTAATTTGTTGTTTTATTATTATTATTTAATTTTGTAGTTTTACAAACCAAAAAGAACCGAACAACTTAACATCAAAGCTGTTCTTCGCAAGAAAAGATCATTTAGAAAACGTGGAAGCCAAGCCGGAAGAGGAAAGCAACTAACTTTCTTGAAAGGTGTGTATAGTCTCCTTATTTTTCTCATAGTGTGTGAAATTACCAAATTGACCTTGGTGTTGGATCATATTACAGCAGCTTTGTATGAAAAAAACTCTGTAGAGGAAGCCGACAACACCCTCAAAGTTGAAGAAACAGAAACAGCTGCAAAACGGGCAGAAGAGGGAGCGATTATGAAGCGTGAAAGAGCTCAAATGTTAATGGAGGTTGCAGACTTGCTAACTTACAAGGCCACCATGGCACTTAGAATTGCTGAAACACGTGGCACATGTGGATTGGTGGAAGATGATGACAAGGTTTTTTCCAATCTTTTATGAGAGATGAATTGGGAACGATGCAAGCGGGTTTTTTAATTACTTGTGTTGGTGGAAGCTTTTTTGGAAGCTGGGTGGTACTGTAATTGTTGTACAGATCTTAATTGCATGTACATTCTGCATAATCGTCGGTAGTACTTTACGAACCAAATGTTGTACAATTGGAGATTTGGTTTTAGCTTCTTCTAAAAATTACGAAAAAAAGATACATGGGTTTTAACTTATCAGGGAGTTGAATCGAACGAAACCTGTTTGGTGCTCTTGTTTTGTTTTTACTATTTTTGGTTTACCGTTACATGGAATCTTTACAATCATATAATAAAGTCTTATCCATTTGTAGATAGAGTCTCGTTAGAAGTCTATAGGGTTATTGACATCAGTCTAAGTATTAATAACATGGCCTTGATTATCAATTATCCATTGGTTGAAACTTGAAAGTGAAACCGGTTGAAAGCCATAGTAAAAGAATTGAATATAATGTAATGAAATGAGACTTTATATTTACAACTTTCATTTACAAGTTAACACTGCTATAGGAAATATACTATCTCAATTACCAATATTATTAAAAAGTAACAAATTTTGTTTTATCGAATTTTATCTGTGCTATATTAGCCATTAGGTCATATCTCATATTTATATTTATGACCTTAATTTTCATTGAATGAGAATTACTATATTGGTATATTATATTTTTTAGATGGAAATCATTATTCTAGTATTAAAATATATCTTAGTCTAAATATTGATTATTTTTATTGATGTATTTAACTACTGTTTTAAAGTTGTTGATGGCTAATGGATACTATTACATTTTGTTCAAACTCAACAGTACCTTTTTCGTCATACCGACTTAATTGTTTACACGGTTGATTTGTCGTCTAAAATTAAAAGATACAAATAATTGTGAGAAAAAAAATCACATAAACGTTGTATCCTATTAGACTACACGGAATAGTCCTCGCCAAGAGGGTCGCCACGCCTCTTGGCGAGTCGCCATCCCCGCCGCCGCTCCATTCGCCAAGCCACTCGCCAACCACCATCGCCAGCCCGTTGGCGAGATGCCAACGGGTGTCTCAACTTTCAGAAAATGGCAAAAAAAACCCCACCAAACGGCTAGGAGACTAAATTTTGACCAGTTTAAATGTTTTCAAAATTTTACACTTTTAACCCAAACCAAAAAGTAGCCGTTTTTTAAAAAAAAATCAGATTTTTAAAACCTCTTTCATCTCCTAGATATATACATCTAAATCTCATTCTTTTCATACAATCATTTGTTCCAAAACTCTCTCAAAATGTCTTCAAGCAAAAAAGAAAGGTTCAAAATCTTCCAACATTCATATTACTCAACCTCCAAACCCTTCATCAAACCTACATACAAATGCTTATCACCCTATAATGTTTTCACCCCCACCCGATGAGCCGATGTTTTCACCGACACAAGACCAATTGTTAGCCAACTTGGTCTACAATTTATCCCAAAACCAAAATGCTTTTCTCACACCATCTTAAAATGTTTTCACCACAAGTAGAACCCCAAGTTTCAGAAACACAATTCTTCTCAACTCAACCACGACGTCTTCTTGCATCAGACACGGAAGAAGAAGAAGAAGAAGAAGTAGAAGAAGAAGAAGAAGAAGAAGAAGAAGAAGAAGAAGAAGAAGAAGAACATCAACAGCAAAAAAACCATCAAAAGGTCGTGGAAAAGGGAAAGCCCCAGTGACAGAGAGATCCAAGCCAGAGCCTTGGAATGTTGAGGAGGTGGTAGCTTTGGCAAAAACATGGGTCGACATATCGGAGGATGCGGCTCAAGAAAACGATCGAGAAAGCAAAGTTTTCCAAGAAAAGATTTGGAAATTATGGTGTCATCGAATGGGTCGTACATACCGTACCCCCCCAGTCAATATACTCGAAATGGTGTAATATAAGTAAAATTGCCAAGGAATTTGAGGCGATTTTTTTCAATGTAAACGAAATTGGCAAAGTGGTGCCAATTTAGATGATGTGATGGTGGCTGCTCGGCAGCAATATATCGACAAAAATGACACCAAACATCCTTTCAATGTTCAAGCGGAATCGTTTTGGAGGGTAATCCGAGACAACAAAAAATGGAGGGAACAAACATCCTTTCATCAGTTCGCCGTTGGAATACATACTACCAAACGCTTCAAAACATCCACATCCACACACTCTCAGTCTTCTGATGCAAATGTTGGGTTCGACATGAATGAGGAGCCGGAGGATGACGTTCTTCCGATTGGTCGTGATCAAGCAAAGAGGAAGATGAAGGGAGGTAGTTCTGGTACTAATAGTAGTCAATGTAGCGCAGAATTGCAACAATTGAACGATCAAGTCGTCACTTTGCAGACTTTTCATGAAGACAAAGTTAGAACCAAGCTGCTGGATATTGTGACGAGAAACATCTGTGATCTACAAGGGTTCGAGTATCAAATTGCAGTTCAAGCGAAGAAGGATGCGGCTAGGAGATTGGGATTCACGTTCGACGATGAGTAGATTAGGTTTGTGTTTTAGTTTGTGTGTTTGTTTAACTTTTAATTGTTAGTTGTTTATGTGTTTTATTTTTAATGAAATGTTTAAATTTTAAGTAAAAAAGATTTTGTGTTTGTTTTATATTTGTACAAGGACTAAAGTTGTAATTTCTCAAAGTAATTTGGTTGGCAGTTTAACATCAATGGCCAACCACTGCCTACAAAATGGCCAACGGCTGCCAACCCACAAAAACTTGTTGGCCATTCGTTGGTCATTGGCCACCACTCCGTGTTAGGTGAAGATTTTTCAAAGGTAGGTTTGGTAGCCTCATTTTGAATGCAAATTCTTCTTTGATTCACATTGATTTTTTCCACACTCATAAGCTTATAAATACTAGGCTTTGGTTGAGAAGCAAGATGCACCAACAATTGTAAATTGTAATCTTATTGAGTTAATAAGATTTCTCTAGTTGCAGCCCGTGGACGTAGGATTTGCACCGAATCCGAACCACGAAAAAATCCTTGTGTTCTTCTTGCTTTATTTTCGTGAGTTTGTGTGTGTGTGATAGTGTGTTTCCGCTGCGTGTACCCTGTCCGATTCCTAACAACTGGTATCAGAGCTTCGGGTTTTGGAGGAGGTCTCGGTTTTAGAAATTAGAGTATGCTCTGTGGTTACAGTTTTGTCTGATCTTCCACATCAGAAACTAATTTCTATTAATCGTATTAAAGGTGTCTTGGTACTTTGAAGGGTACTGTCTTTCACACACCAGTACACTGAACGAACCGGTCAGGTCCGTGCCATTGTTGTGTCTGTTTCGTTGTCTCAATTTGTTTCTTGTTTGTCGTAATGGCTGAAGACAAGGTTGTAATCGAGAAGTTCAACGGTTCTGACTTTAGCT
Organism: Cichorium intybus; assembly: GCA_023525715.1. NCBI lineage: Eukaryota > Viridiplantae > Streptophyta > Magnoliopsida > Asterales > Asteraceae > Cichorium > Cichorium intybus. The sequence continues at coordinate 32,693,736 of CM042012.1, forward strand.
GGTGGAAAATGCAATTAGAAGCATTGCTATGTCAGAAAGATTTGGAGATGGTACTTGGAGACAAACCAGAGAAAATGGAAAAAGCTGCTGAAGATGCGTGGAACTCAAAGGACAAGAAAGCTAAGGCGGTTATGACGTTGTCGTTGGAAAGGAGCGTTGCTTTCAACATCATGAAGGAAACCACAGCGCGTTGTATGATGGATGCTCTGATGAACATGTATGAGAAACCGTCGGCGGCTAACAAGGTGTTCTTGATGAGGGAGCTGTTCACTACAAGGATGAATGAGGAAGGCTCGGTTACGGTTCACATTAACAATCTAAATTCAATTCTGTCCAGATTGTCATCTGTGAGAATTAAATTTAATAACGAGACTCAAGCTTCACTGCTACTAGCTTCACTACCTGATAGCTGGTCTGGAACAGTAACCGCTGTTACAAGTTCAGTGGGGACCAGTGGTATGACTTTTGAAGGGGTTAGAGATTTGGTTCTTGGCGAGGATGTCAAACGCAAGAATCAAGGTGGATCTTCTTCTTCTAAGTTATTAAATATCGGAAGAGGTAGAGGGAATAGCAGGAATAGTGGGAGCAGTGGGAGTCGGGGAAGAAGTTCATCTAGAACTTGGAAGAATGTGAAGTGTTGGAACTGCCAGGAGGTGGGACATGTTAAGAGTCAATGTCCAAAGAAAGAATTAAACAGTGTTGGTGCTGAGAATGTTTATCAGGAAGATGCATTGATACTCAGTATGGAAAACTGTGTAGACTCTTGGGTCATGGATTCAGGGGCTTCGTTTCACGCCATGGACAACGGAGAAACGATGGTGAATCTAAAAGAAGGAGATTTTGGGAAGGTATGGTTAGGAAATGACGAGATGCTTCAAGTAACGGGCATAGGAGATATTGATCTGGTTACTTCATTGGGAACTACATGGAACCTGAAGAATGTCAGGGTGATTCCGGAGCTGAAGAAGAAATTGATTTCTGTTGGTCGGCTGGATAAACAAGGACTGGAAGTAAGGTTTGGTGGTGGTAAATGGAGGGTAGTCAATGGTAATTCGGTGATTGCTCAAGGTATGAAGCGTGGGTCATTGTATATGGTTGAGGTACCTGCTGAGGAAAGTATAACCGTCCCCGTTAAGCATGACAAAATCTGGTTCGCTAAATCTAGTGCTAAGAGAGTTCATTTTGCAAACATGGATTCTGGAGCCAAGGGATGTTAGCTGAACGAGTCGGAAAGTCTAAACCATTCAGGGGATTTTGTGAAAGTGGGAGCACGGGGTGTGTTCCGGGTACAGTTACAAAGAGCCGTTGGGTTTTGAAGACTAAGACTGAAAAATTCTCTCCTGTTGGAAGTTTGCAAAGTTTGGAGAGTGTTAGTGGTCCTCGGTGTATCTCTGGAGCAGGTGGAGTGTCCAAACCGGTTGAGACAGAGGATGAGTCAGTGGTGGGCTTAGCCACGGCTGAGTTGGAGCTAGTGGGAGCTTCAACGGGCCCTTCTAGTACTTGAAGATGAGGGGTGGCTGCAATTAGAGAAATTGGACTAAGTTTAGCTTGTTCTTGGGAGCTGGAGGCTTGGAAGACTTGGTTGTTTTAAGATTACTGGAGTTGGACTACGTTGTTCAAAATCTTCAAGTGGGAGATTGTTAGGTGAATATTTTTCAAAGGTAGGTTTGGTAGCCTTCTTTTGAATGCAAATTATTCTTTGATTCACATTGATTTTTTCCACACTCATAAGCCTATAAATACTAGGCTTTGGTTGAGAAGCAAGATGCACCAACAATTGTAAATTGTAATCTTATTGAGTTAATAAGATTTCTCTAATTGCAGCCCGTGGACGTAGGATTTGCACCGAATCCGAACCACGTAAAAATCCTTGTGTTCTTCTTGCTTTATTTTCGTGAGTTTGTGTGTGTGTGTGATAGTGTGTTTCCGCTGCGTGTACCCGGTCCGATTCCTAACACTCCGTGTAGCCTTAAGAGGATAAAAAGACGTAAGCTTCTTATGCGATCTACTTTGATCGGCAAACTGTGTTTTTTGGACTTGGGTCATGAGGAGTAATTTTTGTAGGATCAATTTCTGTGAATTCATAGTTGTGAAATCAATTTGAAAATAAGAAGGGAAGTACGATTCTTCCGTCAATCTTTCTTAGACGTAAAGGAAAAAGGACACTCCAATGTCAAGAAATATTATCAAAACGCTCATCATCATCCAAATGAGGCGACTACGAACAAGATTTTTTTTTACAATATGATGAGGCGATAGATATATCAACACCATATTTTATAATGTGGGCCCAAATATTTGTCGAGAAAAAGTTGACCATCTGGTTGAGGAAAATAAAAAATCGTTTATAAGTACGTAAATACATTTAGCTAACATTCATTTTCTAGAATCTTTGTTTAACAGAATGAAGACAAAAATCTGAATAAACTGCAAGTTTCTTTTTCACAATTTATATTTTATTATTTTATATGAATCAAATAAGTTGATAAAGACCGGATCCGGTTGCTGCATCAATAAAAATAGTGCAAATGATGTTTATTTTTATGATTTTAAAATGTATAAAAAACCGGATGTTACATTAATAATCGCCAAAAGTTGATAAAGATGAGCAAAATATATGATTTTATTTTTGGATATGGAATTTATGTGATTTTGTTTTTTTACACTGACAAAAAAGTAGTCAAGGCCATAGAATGGTATCATCATTTTTTGGTTGTCTTACATATGTTATGAAATTGTTTTTCATACGCTAGCCCTTGCATTTATAAAGATTAATGTGGAATCCATGCAATTTAAGAATTAATATAAATGGATGTGCAAATTGAAAATATAAGCCTAGTAAATTCAAGCATACGTATATATATTTAATCGAAAAATACATATAAATAAAATTTCGACATATCAGAATATTTATTTGGTTAACTGGTTAGCAATAACTTTAATATATCAAATCTTTAAGAAATATACTTATTTAGTACGTATGAAAAATTATTTGGTTTAGGTGGACAAACAAAAACTACGCTAATATTATGTGACATAAAAAAATCATAAACGAAAAAAACTACACCTATTAATCTCTTCTTGACTCCATCACTTGGTCATCAACTGGTCCAGAAAGCAAGACCTCACATAACATGACAAAAACTAGAATTTCCATAGGTATGCTGATTTTTGTCTTCCTAATAATCGCCATTTACCTATAAAAAAAACCCAAATCTATAAACAAAAGACACACACATTCCCTCCAAAAATCCAATCAACATTCTTTCATGTTCATATAACTTTTTTCTTCAGATTTCTATCTGGGGTTCTTAAAATGGCTTCTGCGTTAGCTGGTGATGACTTAATGAGGTCCATGAGCCGGAATATGAGCCGGAACATGAGCCGCAACATGAGCCGAAGAGGTAGTCTAGCCTCAGGAAGCACCAGGGGTTGGGGTGCAGCAAGTATCAGGGAAGCATTTACTACACCAGGTCCCGATGTTTTTCAGAAAAGTGGAAGAGAAGATGATGAAGATGAACTCATGTGGGCTGCCATTGAAAGGCTTCCAACATATGATCGGTTAAGAAAAGGATTCTTGACTCAAGTTCTTGATGGCGGGAAAGTGGTTCGTGAGGAGATTGATGTTGCGAATCTTGGACCAGAAGAGAGACAGAATTTGATGAAAAATATACAAGAAAGGATCGATAATGATAACGAGCGCCTTCTTGAACGACTTCGAGATCGTATTGATAGGGTCGGAATTGAGATCCCGAGGATCGAAATTAGATACGAGGATTTGTCGATTGAAGGGGACGCGTTTGTGGGAAGTAGAGCACTTCCAACTTTGCTGAATTCTACTATCAATTCGATCGAGGCAAGTTTCGCAAGTTTTTGAAAAGTTTCGATATGGTTACTAGCTTCTTAAATTTCTTGATCTTATCTTGAGGACGTAGCACAATTGGTTTTAGGGGTGGTATATAATATACTTGCACAAATGGTCAAGAGTTCAGGTCTTGACAACTATAATGTGAGAGTTTCAATTCCAATGTGGATTGATCTTTTTGTGGACCTGACATTTGTGTAAAGCCACCTACGAGCCACTAGTACGTTATTTATACATCACATGATGCTACTCGGGCAAGGTGGTGTGGACGAACTTAGGATTGCTAAAAATAGTTCTCTTTTTAGAAACTTCTTGATTTTGTCGTTTTAATTATCGTGTTTTAGGACGTTCTTGGTTTCATGCGGCTTTTCCCGTCTAAGAAAAGGGTTGTCAAGATCCTTCATCAAGTATCAGGAATCGTCGCACCATCTAGGTAAATATTTTGTGGAAAACTTTACAATTCTAGCCACGTTTTCGCTTACAACCTTTTAGTTCTTGACGAAATCGGTATATTTCTAGAATGACTCTACTTCTAGGACCTCCCGGCTCAGGAAAGACCACATTGTTAAAAGCATTAGCGGGAAAGCTCGAAAAAGATCTACGAGTAACCGGGAAGGTGTCCTACTGTGGTCATGAACTGCACGAATTTGTCCCTCAAAGAACATGCGCTTACATTAGCCAACACGATCTACACCATGGAGAAATGACCGTGAGAGAAACCATGAATTTCTCCGGACGTTGTTTGGGAGTCGGAACACGATACGAGATGTTAGCGGAATTGTCAAGACGAGAAAAAGCCGAAGGAATCAAACCGGATGCTGAACTTGACGCATTTATGAAATCGATAGCGGTTTCTGGACAAGAATCTAGTTTGGTTACCGAGTATGTTCTTCGGGTACGTTTTTTCCTTCCTTAATTGGTACATTAGCAGAGTTGTAACATACACGTTACAACCCTGAATCAACTCTGCTAACATACACATTAGCAGAGTTATAACTTACACGTTGATCCAGAGTTGTAATATACAACTTTATATCATGAATCAACCAAATTCGTTGAAAACTAACCACTAGTGTTATGCTACCATAGCTACTCGGGCTAGATATCTGTTCAGACACAATGGTGGGAGATGAGATGAGACGGGGCATATCCGGTGGCCAGAAAAAACGTGTTACAACCGGCGAAATGCTGGTGGGACCCACGAAGGTTTTTCTCATGGATGAAATCTCAACGGGTCTTGATAGTTCAACCACATTCCAAATCGTAAAGTACATGAGACAAATGGTTCACATTATGGATATCACCATGATAATTTCCCTCCTTCAACCCGCACCCGAGACTTTCGAACTTTTTGACGACATAATCCTCCTTTCAGAAGGTCAAGTCGTGTACCAAGGCCCAAGAAAGAACATTCTTGAGTTCTTTGAGCATGTCGGGTTCAAATGCCCAGAAAGAAAAGGTGTTGCGGACTTCTTACAAGAAGTCACATCAAGAAAAGATCAAGAACAATACTGGTTCAACAAAAGTATAGCTTACCGATACGTTTCCGTTGACGATTTTGTTCATTTTTTCCGAAACTTTCATGCCGGTTTAAAGATCTCGGCTGTTCTTCATGTTCCTTATGACAAATCTAAAGCTCATCCCGCCGCTCTCGTGACCAATAAATACGGGATATCGAACAATGAACTCTTTAGGGCGTGTTTATCGAGAGAATGGCTTCTGATGAAAAGAAATTCCTTTGTGTATATTTTCAAGACTACACAGATTACAATCATGGCTTTGTTCACATTCACCATGTTCTTTCGAACCACGATGAAGCATGGTGATATCGACGATGGTGGAAAATACTATGGGGCGTTGTTTTTCAGTCTAATTAACGTTATGTTTAACGGGATGGCGGAGCTTGCTTTGACGATTTTCCGGCTGCCGGTGTTCTATAAACAAAGGGATTCGTTGTTTTATCCTGCTTGGGCTTTTGCGCTTCCGATTTGGCTCCTGAGACTACCGCTTTCACTTTTGGAATCAGGAATTTGGATTCTTCTTACTTATTACACCATTGGGTTTGCTCCTTCTGCTAGTAGGTATGTATTTCTTTCCATCTATTTGACTTTTATCGAGTCAACCTTGCTAGTAGTTTCTCCTTTACAGGTCAATCGATATTACTTTCATTATTCATGTTAACATAATTTTACAAACAATTAACCCCAAACATCTTTCATTTCGACCTTCTATATCAAAATGTAGCTTGGATTATATTCTTAAGAACGACGATTTACAAGATTAATATAAATTTTGAAGTTGAATATTAATCGGTTTGACTCCTGGAGTCGCCCTTGAGTTCTTTTGGATCAGATGATGTAAAGATTCAGTTTTTCCACTCAACTGTTTGAACCCTTTTCATTTTTCCATTTGTGATGTTTCAGTTTTTTCCGACAACTGTTGGCGTACTTGGGTATACATCAGATGGCGTTAGGTCTATTTCGATTCATCGCTGCACTTGGAAGAACACAAGTTGTGGCGAACACTCTCGGCACTTTCACTTTGTTGCTGGTTTTCGTCCTTGGTGGATTCATCATCGCGAAAGGTTAATTAGACCTAATTAACAAAAGAAAGATACAAATCAACCATCTTAATTAATTCTATACTAATGTGATCCTTCGTTCATGCTATAGATGACCTTCAACCATGGATGAAATGGGCATATTACGTTTCTCCCATGTCGTATGGACAAAACGCTATCGTTCTTGTTGAGTTTCTCGATAAAAGATGGAGCGCGGTAAGTTTAAATATACAGCCACGAATGATGAACCTAGCGATAGTGATCTTATTTGTGACCTGATTTCGTTCCGTCAATGATACCGTGCAGCCAAACACCGACCCAATGTATACAGAATCAACAGTCGGGAAAGAACTTCTAAAGGCTAGAGGAATGTTTACCGAAGGCCATTGGTACTGGATTTGCGTTCTTGCACTCTTCGGATTCTCTCTCGTCTTCAACCTTTGCTTTGTGTTAGCTCTTACGTTTCTGACCCGTAAGACAACTTTTCTGTTTTCTCGCACCAATTTATTTAATTTTGTGAATCTAGACTGTCATATATGAATTTGATCGATCATCTTCGTTTCGAATTTTGAAATGCAGCCATGGTAGATTCTAAATCTGTTACAGACGACAACGATGCCAAGAAGAAGAAGTTGGCATCCTTGGCAACCAAATCCGATTCCAAAAAGGGAATGGTGTTGCCATTCAAGCCGTTGTCTCTTGCGTTTGATCATGTTAACTATTATGTCGATATGCCTGGTGTAAGTAGCGTATATACAGCTTCAATTATCTTCTTACCTACGTCTTTTTAGTTAAAATCGACTGATTATGACGACGTCTTTCAGGAAATGAAAAGCCAAGGCGTAGAGGAGAACCGTCTGCAACTTTTACGAGATGTCAGTGGCGCGTTCAGGCCGGGGGTGCTGACGGCGTTGGTCGGCGTAAGTGGCGCCGGAAAAACGACGTTGATGGATGTGTTGGCGGGGAGGAAGACCGGTGGATATATCGAAGGAAGTATTAGCATATCTGGTTATCCTAAAAACCAAGAAACTTTCGCTCGCGTTAGTGGCTACTGCGAACAAAACGACATTCATTCTCCTCACGTCACCGTTTATGAATCGCTCTTGTATTCTGCATGGCTCCGACTAGCTTCCGATGTCGATGAAGCAACACGAAAGGTATGTAATCAATTACCGACCTCCATTAATTAATTATAAAAATCGTTGGGCCCATTTATCCCCGATTACTGAGAATATTTTCCGGTTGAAATCTCCGATTACTGATAATATTCTCCGATTGAAAATTCAGATGTTCGTGGAGGAAGTGATGGAACTCGTCGAGTTAGGTCCTATAAGACATGCGCTGGTAGGACTCCCGGGGGTGGACGGATTGTCAACGGAACAAAGGAAGCGGCTCACGATAGCAGTGGAGCTTGTGGCTAACCCTTCGATTATATTCATGGATGAACCAACCTCCGGTCTAGATGCTAGAGCCGCTGCTATCGTTATGAGAGCAGTCAGGAACACGGTGGACACTGGCCGGACTGTCGTGTGCACTATTCATCAACCGAGTATAGACATTTTTGAAGCTTTTGATGAGGTAAGATTTATACCCTTTTCGTTTTTGACGATTAAACGCTTTTTTATCACTTGGGTATGTTTAAATTTTGAAAAATTTCATCTTTATGCAGCTGTTCTTGATGAAGAGAGGAGGGCAAGTCATATACGCAGGACCTCTCGGACAATATTCTCATCTTCTTGTCGAGTATTTCGAAGTCAGGAATTAATTAATCTTTTTTTGCTGATTTTGATGGTAAAAATCGATAGCGATCTTATTTTTTAACTTTTTTGCAGTCAATTAATGGCGTTTCCAAGATCAAAGAAGGATACAATCCAGCAACATGGATGTTAGACGTCAGTTCTACAGCAGTTGAAGCTCAAATTGGAGTCGATTTTGCAGAAATTTTCGCAACTTCTGATCTTTACCGGTACAGAAACCTTCAAGATTTTCGTTTTTTAGATGAATTGATTTTTTTTTCCCGAAACTTAGGTAGTTTCTTTCATGGATGATTTACAGGAGGAATGAAAAGCTTATCAAAGAGTTGAGCACACCACCAGAAGATTCTCAGGATCTTCACTTTGCTACACAGTTTTCACAACCGTCTTTTGAACAGTTCAAAGCATGTTTCTGGAAACAACATTGGTCGTACTGGAGAAACCCACAGTACAACGTTGTTAGATTTTTCATGACAGCAGTTATCGGTCTTATATTCGGTGTCATTTTCTGGGACAAAGGAGATAAAATGTAAGACTTGAGTTTTACTATATTTGAAGTCAAACTAACTTGGTCATACTTCAAAATTCATGTAAGAATTTGGACACTTTCACATAATTTTGACTTTAAAAGATAAATCTTAAATAAGTTCTACCAGTGTAGAGATTTTTTCCATGAAAGTTTCAGCAAAATTACATGAATTTTGCACTAGAAAGTCAGTAAGTTGACCGCCAAAAGTCAATCTAGACCCAGTTTTATTATATTTGAAGTCACGAACTTGGTTTCAACTTCAAAACCCTTATAATGTTTTTGAAATTTAGTAGAGTTCTAAACAAAAAGAACTCAAATCACTAAACAATTCTACTAATAAATATAGTTTTTTTCATGAATCCTGCAAGAAAATTATACAAATTGTGCATTAGAAAACTAGCACGTTGACCTTTAAAAGTCAAACTAGATTAATGTTCTTCAGCATTGTAATAGAAAAAAACTACCAGTAAGATCTTTTTGCATAACTAACTTAGTTTCAACTTCAAAACCCATATAAATTCTTTGAAATTTTGTCGAATTCTCGACAAAGAAATCAAAATACAAACATTCATACCGATAAAATATTTTTTTTTTGCATGAAAACTATACTATACGAATCTCACACTAGATTCATTAAATTGACCTTGAAAAGTCAAACTCGATTAAAGTTCTTCACCATTCTAACAAAAAAACTACTCTTTCCAACAGGACCAAACAACAAGATTTGTCCAATCTAATGGGAGCCATGTATGCTGCGGTTTTGTTCCTCGGGGGAACAAACACGTCTGCCGTTCAATCGGTTGTCGCGATTGAACGGACAGTATTTTACCGCGAAAAAGCAGCCGGAATGTATTCAGCATTACCGTATGCTTTTGCTCAAGTTTTGGTGGAAACAATATACGTTGGGATCCAAACTTTTCTTTACAGTCTTCTTCTTTACACCATGATTGGATTCGAATGGGAGATGAGCAAGTTCTTGTGGTTCTATTATTACGTGTTCATGTGCTTTGTTTACTTCACTTTGTATGGAATGATGCTTGTGGCTCTTACCCCAAGTTACCAGATTGCTGCCATTGTCATGTCGTTCTTCCTTAGCTTCTGGAACTTGTTCTCTGGTTTCCTCATTCCAAGAACAGTAAGTTTTCGCGACACATTTCATTTTGCACGCATCATCGCTTGAAGATAATAGTTTTCCGTGACTCCTACAAGCCATTACATATAATTTTTTCAAAGATCTTAAGTTCTATTTATATGTTTCTTTTTGACTTGATGCACAAAAAAAAAAAAAAAAAAAAAAAAAAGATTTAGTAGAAGTCGGAGAAATGAGACTTTTTCCATTACGTTCTTAACTATTTTCCTTCTGTTTTCCAAGTGTCGTTCTTCTCAAATATTTTTTAAACATCATCTATCTGGACAACACTTTGTTTTGACATTCCTCAAAGAACATGACTACTTCCCATTGATTGATATCCGATTCAATGGCAAGCAGTGTTCGTTCATTCCATGATAGAATATAGTAAAAGGATAATACAAAAATGACCAAAATGGTATGAGGTATTTAACAAAGCGACCAAAATCATATATGTTGTAATATATGAATGTGTATTTTGCGATATATATAAGTTTTTTCGAGGTTTTCTAAAGATTTTTGTGATGGAGACCATTTGAAAAATAATTTTGCAGTTTGCAACCAGACCCATTACAAAATTTGGTGGTCATTTTGTATAAAGTGTTAAAATATGGTTATCTTATAAAAACACCATACCATTTTGGTATTCATGTGATTAATTATAAGCCTATTTTTATTTAAACAATCTTCAGTAACATTGAATTTTCTAAAAGATACTAAAATTTCGATTAAACTATTTTTGTTATCCTGCAACATATAACTAACATTGGATGGAATCATGCAGCAAATTCCAATTTGGTGGAGATGGTACTATTGGGGTTCACCGGTTGCATGGACAATCTATGGGCTTATAACGTCTCAACTAGGTGACAAGTCAGACATGGTTCATGTGCCTAAACATGGAAACATGGAGGTTAAGGTTTACCTAAAAGAATTCCTAGGATACGAACACGACTTCCTAGGATACGTGGCTCTTGCTCATGTTGGTTGGGTTCTCCTTTTCTTTGCTGTCTTTGTATACGGAATCAAGGCTTTGAACTTCCAAAGGCGATGATTTGATACCATCCAAGATTTTAATCCTTTTCTTTTCGATTGTAATGTTTTTTTGATTTTTTCCTGTTTTTACAAGAATTGGGAATATTTAATAATTGAATTTGAGATTTTGTGAAATAAAATACGTATTTGTTTGACTTGTGGTGTACAAGAGTGGAGAAGGGGTGGTGGGGTCGGTGCCGGCCTTTTGACCTCCGGGGTCAAGAAATTAGTGAAGTCAATAACTATAAAGTCAACCCTCGTGGGGTGTTTAAATTCCTAAAACAATCAAGTCATTTATATAGAGTGAGAAACTTGGATCAAATATATGATATTATCGTTTATAATAAAGATCATATTAATTTTTTGAGGAGAAAAAAAAAAAAAAAAACAACAACAGTTGAGGCGAACGTTTTGGAAAACTCATCATATCATACATGCATTTTATGTTTTGACTAACCAGATAATTGTAATAAGAATCATCTTGTGCTTTTATTTTTCTTCCATGAAAATATTATTTTATAGATTACTCGAGAATAGAGCTCTTGCGTGACCATATATGTTCTTGGACCCGAAATTTTTTTTTTTTTTGGATTTGATTATCTTTTTACAGGTACATCCAGATTAAAATTTAGTTGATTAAAAGTCAAATACTTAACTAAGAAACTAATTACAAAGCAAGATCAATAGGATCCTAATTATTATGTTTCTTTTTATTTTTTGAAGTCATATTTATTTGATTTGATATATAGTTTAATAAAAATCTGTGATTCACAATCACAATCTTGATTTTAAAGAAAGTATCAATCACATATTTTGATTGATTATAATAATATATTATGATCAATGATGCAACTTGAAGGAAAGTATCAAATAAACAAATATTTATAACATAAATTATTCCCAATCGTTTGTAAAATCAAACTCGTCATTTAACAACATTTATACTTGAACATTCAAGTAAGTTACAGAAATTAGGATCGGAATATCAAAAATAACTTGGATAATTTCGGAATTGTGTATGAAAACATTTTATAAAATCTGTAATTTCGACTTTATGCTTGGAGTATTACGAAATGAGATCTGAGATAATCAAAGAAAAACAGAATCTGGATTTCAGTCAAAATCCTAGATAAAAAACAGAATATCTTGCTTTTGTTTTATCTTCTTTGAGACAGAATTTTAACTAGTATTATGTAAAGAAGAAGTGTATTCTGCAATAAAAACGACAAGTATATATAACACGATGGTAGTTAACTATGTTAAAAATTTAGAGGGAAAGTCATATGTGTTTCCAACAATTTTGACAGTTGGATTTGTTGGAAACCGCCACTAGGGACTCTCCCCCTTGTATCCTATCAAAGACGCCACCCCTTGAACCACATTAGCATTGATTCCTACTGAAACCTAGACCAAGGGCATGTCCCTAGACCTCCATGTTACCAAAATCACTTTACTTACCTTATATAGCATGCACCTTACACCTCCAAACTCGTATTATAGTTAAATATGAACTCATCTTGTATAGGGTTAATCCCGATTATCCTAAGTGCCTTAATGACACTAAACTAACCAACATTCGACCCCTATTTTAGTGTAATCGACGATTAACATAAAATAACAAGCATAAAACCAAATTCAAGCATAAATGAAAATATCTCAAAAATTGAATTTCTATATTAGTATAATATACATTTCAAATACTCAAGAATATGGATGCCATAAGGATTAAACACATCAACTCATTTTAGTAACTAAATATATTATGCATACAAGTTTAGTACAAGAATTCTAATGTTTATACTTGACACTATTACAAGCCATGTGTCCTATTTAAGGGTTACAACTTCATATCAAAACATAAACCATAATAAAGTATCATACTAAAACAAAGGTAAATTATGTTAATCTCTAGTCTTTCCAAAATTCCATTCTTTTAGACATTAACAAAAGATCCTTTTTTAAGGATCAAAGTCTTCTAAACTTTTATACATGAACCTGGAATACATGGCATTTAAAATACAATACATTAAACAATAATGTCTCATGAGCTATATGGGTTTTGACACATTAAACTACTAAACATTTGATAAAATATTTTACTTCACACGTACTTCATGCAAAGTGCAATGTATGTAATGAATGATCATATTCTATGTAAAATATGATGGGCCATCACACATCATTTTTTCATATAATCTTTGAGCTGATGGTTATGTACCATATTATGGGTCCTTACACAATTGACTATGTCACATTGTGTGACGCTTTACAAGCTGACCAAAATAGGAAGAAGGAATCAGCCTATAATGGAATCATAATAAAAGACGTACCATCATAGCCTTGATGATCCAATTCTTGAGACATCATGTGTCTAGGCAATCTTTAGATTCAATGTATGCATGATCACCACTTTTCTTTTATGCAAGTTAATAAGACACAAGTTACATGATATTCACATGTTTAAACAAAAACTTTAAATCTCAAATACATTTATAAAATTTGCATGAGATTATAACAAAATAAGCTTTAACATTACCAAGTAACAAATCATTTAGCATGCTTTGTCAGTCATAAATAATTTGAACTTATATCAAAGACTCTAGAAAGATATCATGAATATACGAAAGGATACTAAATGAAGTCATATGGTATTGTATCTAGGGCTTTTAAAATTTGAATCTCGAATCCATGAGGATAGGGTTGAGTGATATAAACATCTATGGTTTTGGCGAGATTTAGGAAGCTGAAACTGGTATATAAAAATGAATAGAATGGTGTAAAGTTGTATAGATACATGTTTGGGTGGGAAAAGAAATAATTAGAGTAACCTTAAGATGCAATGTGTCCCATAGTTACTTCTTTATTATATAGTATATATATACATAACAAACACTTTTCGTTAAGTAAATGCAAATAACCTTTTTAAATGGATTCTATAGAGATATTGGTATCGTACTTCCAGGTGCCAAGTTTGTGATATCCTTAAACCTAGTTATCACCTTTTTCATTGTTGGTCTTTTACTCAAATCCAAAACACCACAATTTTTTACCACTTGGATAAGTTCATCAACTGAATCTTGTTTGACCAAAGTCAAAATTAGAGCCACTAAAGTTGTCAAAGCCAAATCCTTAATCCACTCAAGTTTACCAAAAAGCCAACTGGTCAAAGTCAAATGTCAATGTCAATGGTCAAAGTCAACGCTTAGCACCGTTTTCACCTTCTGATAGCATCGCTAAGCCCAGATCCAGAAACGTGTTTCCACCCTAGTTAGCGTCGCTAACTCCCAATGTTAGCGGTGCTAACCATGAACTCCTCAACTTCATTGTTAAGCTCTTAATATGTTAAGACAATGGCCAAGCACTTCCAGAGTACATCTAAATGGTCTGAAATCTCATAAAAATTGGAGCTTCCTTGTCATGCATGTCATTTTTATCATACCTAGGTAAAAAGGGGACCGGATCCATCATCCAAGGCCTACACACTTAAAACCATTACAACTTTCTGATGTAGTGGCTGAAGATAAACCATTTCCAGGGACTATGATGCTTGGAGTTTCCCCAACCCTAAGATCAACTCTTCAAGGACCCCAAACACCAACATTCTTACATAAACAAGGAAAGAAATCCACAATGTGTATGTTATGTAAAACTGTACGGCACCGCAAATAATCGAGTTTTAAAAAATAAAAAATTGTATGATCAGTTTATTCATTCGGTTTCAGCTTTACGGTTCGGTTTTTCTCACCTCTACTCTCGCTCATATGCATATAGCAACATATATAATATTACATTATTTTTTATATTTTAGTATCTTTTGCAAAAGAGAAATTCTATATCTTCCTAATTTTTCCTCCTAATTATCTTCCTAACCATGTGAAATAGTGACAAATTGATTAAAATATTATTAATTTTATTGAATATGACACTTGTCATAATTTCAAATGGTTAGGAGGATGAATAGGAAGAAAAATTAGGAGAATATAAGATTTCTTTTTGCAAAATATGTATTCGTGTGAGCGTTCACGCGCACTGGATAGTGCAAAAGATAGCGACATAAAGATTACATTATTATTTTGTAATTTTGGTTTTTTCTTTTTTACAAAAGAACCTTGCAAATGTTGATTTTGATTTTGCTATCGGACAAACTCATAACTTATTTGCCTTATTATAAACGTCAACAAGTATATTAAACAAAAGGTTTATTTAATATTTGATTTTTAAAGGTATAATTGTACGATATTTCTGAATATTTTTTTGCCGTCCTTAATATAATAATAAACGAGGTCATGATACATGCATTATAATTACTTGACATTAAATTTTTTATTCTTTCGAAACAAAAGAAAATGAATAAGAATTCCATTGACTTGACAAATTTCTTTCTATATAAAGGGTTACCCCACCCATACCCTACACTCACCTGATCTTCCACGAATACAAAAATAAAAACACCTGAAAACCAAACATAACCAAAAACCAAAAACATGATTTGTTTAGTATACGACGGCTATGGAGCTTCCACAACCACTCTTGTGTTCATCACTTGCATTTGGGTTCCGTTTGTTCAAGCCAAGCATATGTTTTTTGAGATCTTAGCGACTCTGATGATGATGTTTCACCCACACACTCATCATGATCGACATGATCATGATGATCATCATGATGGTAGGCTTTGGAACATCATTTCAAAAGTCTACAATATTTCAACTCTTCAGTTTTGTGATATTGCTATCAACGATAATGGAGACGCTAGAAGAGAAGTGGACGACACGTGCTCCATTTGCCTGGTTGAGTTCAAGGACATGGATGCCGTGAGTCAACTCAGCAAGTGCCGTCATGTGTTCCATAAATGTTGTCTAGAGAGATGGTTAAGTCGTGACAACTTCACCTGTCCACTTTGTAGATCTAATTTGTTGCATGTCTCATGCAAACAAGAAGGGTAGATCGCATCCTCGATCTTGTTTCTCATGCTTCATTTTGGAGGCATGTTCGATGAGTTGTGCAGTATAAGTTAAGTACAGGTTTTAAGATTCAAAATACAGGTCGATAGATTTGATTATATATCGATGTTTGTGTAACCCGAACTACAATAGTAATTCAGAGGCTACGATTTGATTCTAAATTCATTATTTCATTGAAGTAATATATTTGAAGCGTATTTGATGAGTCGGATGCAATTTTGACTTTTGTTATTACTAGAAAATATTTTGTAGATTCAATAATTAATAATACCTTAAGTTTTATAGTATTTGATTATGCACTAATTATTTATTGAGTGATGTATTGTGTTTATTGAACAACGCGTTTTTAAGCATTTTCCACGCACATGAGGAGATTAAAATTATTGGAAATTATGAAAAGGGAAATATGCATAAAAGTCCTTATATTTTGCTATTATATTCAAGGGTAAATTGCATAAAAGTCATTAACTTTTTCAATTTTCTCGATTTTGACACTGTATTTTTAGTTTTTGCAATTAAGTCATTATGTTTTCAAAAAATTGCAATTAAGTCATTATGTTTTCCAAAAAGTTGCAAAAATGACCATATGACAGGATGACAACATGTTACCAGGTCATATGGTCAAATTTGCAATTTTTCAGAAAACATAATGACTTAATAGCAAAAATAAAACATAGTGTCAAAATCGAAAAATCTGAAAAAGTTAGCGAATTTTATGCAATTTACCCTATGCAATTTATATAACTTAATCACTTTACATGCCTCATACGTGTCCAAAAAAATAAATTTGTTGTTACCTTGTTTTTCCATTTAAAGTAATCAAATTTATTGTCCTAAAAATGGAATTTCAAAAAGATTTAGGATAAATGCATACGAATAACAACTAACTTACATGCCCTCAGTGTGAATATCCTATTGGGTAATTGGTTATGTAAACAATGTCTTTATTGATGTTCGTATGCATTTATCCTAAATCTTTTTGAAATTCCACTTTTAGGACAATAAATTTGAGTATTTTAAATGGAAAAACAAGGTAACAATAAATTTATTTTTTTGGGCACGTATGGGGCATGTAAAGTGATTAAGTTATATAAATTGCATAGGGTAAATTGCATAAAATTCGCTAACTTTTTCAGATTTTTCGATTTTGACACTATGTTTTATTTTTGCTATTAAGTCATTATGTTTTCTGAAAAATTGCGAATTTGACCATATGACCTGGTAACCTGTTGCTATCCTGTCATATGATCATTTTCGCAACTTTTTGGAAAACATAATGACTTAATTGCAATTTTCTGAAAACATAATGACTTAATTGCAAAAACTAAAAATACAGTGTCAAAATCGAAAAAATTGAAAAAGTTAATGACTTTTATGCAATTTACCCTATATTCAATTAAGTCCTAATTTTTTTTATTAACAATTTAATCCTAACTAATTCTAATTTATAATCAAGTCATAAAACTAGCCGGTTAGCATGTATCTTTCCGGTGCAGTTTTTAAAAAAAACTGCAAAACAACCCCTTTTTAACAAAAAAAAACGGTAGAAACAGTCCTTATGGATATTTTTTCAAAAAAAATTACAAAAAACTGCAGCAACAGTCCTTGTAAAAGTGCAGAAATAGTCCCCCTGCATAGTTTATAAAAAACTGTAAAAACAGCCCCTGTATTGTCAAAACTGCAAAAACAGTCCTTATTTCTTTTCTAAAAATTTCAAAACAGCCCCTGTTTGACAAAAAAACTGCAGAAACAGTATTTCATTACCAAAACAGCATATACTGCATTACAAATAGGTCACTCAAACAATGTTTACAAAAAGGCCAACCAAAATGTTAAGGACTTTCAGTTCCTTTTAAGTACTGTTTACAAAAAGGGAATTCTATTAACAATTTCCCATTACTCTTACTACCCAAACCACCTAATCTAAATACAAAAAGGCCATGCGGTATGCCGTACGCGGCCCCCCACGCGTCCTCCACATCAGCGTGAAAGACGCGGCAAACACCGCCCCCCCCCCCCCCCCCCCCCGCGTCCTCGACAGCTTGCATCCTCTGGACGCCTTTCGGTGAAAGTTTGAAGACGCGAAAATTTTAAAAATTGATCCGTTGTATAGCCGTTGGAACATAAAAAAAATTTAATTTTTTTTACACATTATAAATACATACCACACACATCTTATATTTTTACACACATACAAACACACATATTTCTCTCAATTTTACTAACATTTCAATATGGAGAACGATCCGAACACCCCCCCCCCCTCCCCCGTCAAATCGGAACACGCCCCGCGGCGAATACAACTACAACTTTTCCACGAATTGCACATTTACGAGTATGCTTACGGGTTCGTCGCAACAACCGCAATACCCGTATCCATATCCACCACCGAACCAATATCAATACCCGCCACAACCTTACCCGTACGCACCCTTCCAACAACCGTTTCTATCACAATCGCCACCGCTTCCATCACCACCGCTACAAGCATCTCCCGAAGAGGTCGTGATGGAAACACAAGCCCCCGCGTCTTCCTCCCAAAAGAAAAATAAAAATAATAGACAAAAGAACAAAACGCGAAACGCGCAAGAGGCGAAGGTTCCGTGGACGACCGACGAAGAGGTTCAAGTGGTTAGATCGTGGCTCGCTATTTCCATGGATTCGCAAAAAGGAAATAGCCAAACTTCCACATCGTTGTGGGAACGCATTTTAGACCACTACCACGAGGCGATGGGTCGTGGGGTGTACCGAAACAACGACGGTATTAATGGGAAGTGGCGGAAACTTCGTATCGAGTGCACCAAGTTCAACGGCATTTACAACAACTTGGTGAACATGCGAAAAAATGGCGAAAACGAATTCGGGATTTTCACAACGGCTATGGAACAATATGCGCGAGTTCAAGGGAAACCGTTTAAGCATATGCGAAGTTGGGGAGTTGATGCGTACCGGTCCTAAATGGCTACTAACTTCCGATTCGCCTCACTCGAGCACGGGTTCCAAACGTGGGAGGACCCCGGATGACGATTTTTCGGATGCTCGAGACCCGATCAACCTCGATGACGACACCAAACCACAACCCGAGATGCCTCCGCCTCGACGCCCCATCGGCCGCGACCGAGCAAAAAGAGCAAACCGAGATGCGTCGGATTCGTCTTCGAAAGACAATGTCGAGGAAACGGTCGACCGGCTCGTTGAACAATTCTACCGCCACAACGAAATTGCGGAATCGCGGTTGGATTATGTTTTGTTTAGCCGCTCCGGGACCGAAAAGGACCTCGAGGCGATCCGATTGATGACGGAACAACGAAGGAAGAAATATTTTAATAAGTAGTTTTTTTTTTAAATTTAGGAATTGTCGTTTTTATTTTTTTTATTTCGTGCAATGTCGTTTTTATTTTTATTGTTATGTAATGCCTTTTAATTAATTTTAAATGTTTGGTTTTAATTAATTTTTAATGTTTGGTTTTAATTAAAAAACGTAAAATATAAATGTGACGTGGAAATTAAAATGGTAGTCATGGGAGTCTTGCACACCCCTAGTGGAAGTCTTGGTGACGTGGCGATGACGTGGCGGTAGTCTTGGGTTGTCATGGGTGTCTTGCACACCCTTCAGCCTTATTGAACAACGCGTTTTTAAGCATTTTCCACGCACATGAGGAGATTAAAATTATTGGAAATTATGAAAAGGGAAATATGCATAAAAGTCCTTATATTTTGCTATTATATTCAATTAAGTCCTAATTTTTTTATTAACAATTTAATCCTAACTAATTCTAATTTATAATCAAGTCATAAAACTAGCCGGTTAGCATGTATCTTTCCGGTGCAGTTTTTTAAAAAAAACTGCAAAACAACCCCTTTTGACAAAAAAAAAAAACTGTAGAAACAGTCCTTATGGATATTTTTTCAAAAAATTACAAAAAACTGCGGCAACAGTCCTTGTAAAAGTGCAGAAATAGTCCCCCTGCATAGTTTATAAAAAACTGAAAAAACAGCCCCTGTATTGTCAAAACTGCAGAAACAGTCACTATTTTTTTTCTAAAAATTACAAAACAGCCCCTGTTTGACAAAAAAAACTGCAGAAACAGTATTCCATTACCAAAACAGCATATACTGCATTACAAATAGGTCACTCAAACTATGTTTACAAAAAGGCCAACCAAAATGTTAAGGACTTTCAGTTCCTTTTAAGTACTGTTTACAAAAAGGGAATTCTATTAACAATTTCCCATTACTCTTACTACCCAAACCACCTAATCTAAATGTAAAACTTGATCTGCAGAACTCCCCACCCCACCCATGTTTTTTTGAAGTTTTTTTTAGAATCCTCTCTAAGGGCCTTCTTGAACAATTAAAACCATAATTTTCATGAAAATTTGAACCATTATGTACCATTGACATTGGAACATCAACAAGTACATCCTTTGTTGTTGCAACTTGAGTATCCGGCACTGTTGTTGCAACTTGAGTATTCGACAATGGTGCATCCTCAACATCCTAATAAAATCAAAACAAAGCTGAAAATAGTAAGTACCAAAGACATTGGAACATAAAATTCAAGAAATTTGCAAGCCTTACCATTGTAACTTGAGTTTCAGGTACTACTTCATTGTCACCAAAGATTTCTTCCAGTTCCTCTTCTGTGATACCAAGTGCCATTCTAATTTCCTCATCTGAGTATTTAGATTTTTTCATATCATTGATTGTACCTTGCAGATCAATTGCAACAGCTTCTTCAATTCCAGCACTTCCTTCACCAACTCCCATTTTCATATTTCCTCTCATCTCTTCACTACAAATAAAATTACATTTAGTGGCATATAAAAAGTGACACTAAAAACCGAAAAAGTGTCACTAAAAACCTCCTAAGCAATCAGCGGCACAAAAAAAAGTGCCACTAAAAGCGCTGCCACTAAAGACTTTTAGTGGCACTTTTCAATTGTGTCGCTGCAGCACTATTGGGTTTTAGTGGCACTTTTCTATTATGCCACTATAGGGCTTGTAGGTTTTAGTGGCACTATTTTTATACCTCTATTCAATTGCTAAAAAATAAATATTATTTCACTATCTAATTGCAAAAATAAATATTATTTTACTACTAGTAAATATCCCAAAAACCTTATATTATCCTAAAGATATATTATATTTAAATGCAACAATAAACAAAGTAAAAATACATTGCTATGTTCAACATAAATTAAATCCAACAAATTACATTATATTTCAACATTTCTAAAGTACAAATTTTATGTTCATCATTGTCCATGCTAAACCGCCACTGTCATAGCTCTATCAAGGCCATGAATGAATGTACCTTTTAAGTTCTAAACATAACACCTGCATCATTTTAACAAATTAATTAGACACATGGAACATTGATACACAATGCAAAAGATGAATGTACCCTTTAGCATGCAATAGAAAGTCTATTGTATTTCCTATTAAGTGCTGAATAGATAAAGGATGTTTGTAGCAAGTGTTGCATACACTATCTACAAAGAGTGTTTCTTACTTTCTTATATGGAGTGTCAATAAATGACTATTTTACCCTTCACTACAAGATTAAAGAAATGGTTATAGGAAATCTACCTTGGATATATGGCGAGCATTTTCAAGTATGGCCTGCAGTTTAAGCTCTGAAAGTAGAGAGCTTGCAACACTGTCGGGTCCCACAAGTTTATTCTCATTTAATTTTCCAACAACTAAAGGATCAAAATCTACAAAAACTTCCCTGCATTTCATTACCATTTTTCATGAGAGTAAACACTTGGCAAAATATTCGAAACATATTAACAGAATGATAACAATCCAAAAGAAACATTAAATGGATTGGGTAAAATCTACATGTTCACAATCCAAAAGAAACATTAAAAATAATCAAATAAGTCAAACATGTTATCATCGTGTACACATACTTGTCATTATGAACGAAACTTAACTTTTGATTCACTTTTTAGGAAAAAAACCCACCTATTATTTATCTGAATATTGGTCGGTTTGGTTTATAGTTAGTCAGATGGATTGGGTAAAATAAAAAATACACCCAAAACGCATCAAATAATGGATTATCGTTTTTCGTAAGCATATTACTAAATGTACAGGAAAAATGTGTAGCCCAACCTATTCCGACATTTATCCAAAAACATTAACTTGTTTTAATGATATTATTTATGGTCGTATTTAACATAGTAATCATGTGCATAATTCAACCATTTTAAACCAAACACAGTAAGAATTTGATAAAAGTACCTTCTCCTTTTGTGCCCAGTAGTCAACTAAAAAGCCATTGATCCTTTGCAACAACACCTCTGCGCCAGGTCTACCTCCATGGTATTCACAAATCCATCATGTCCCCATCAAAATAATACATAGGGTAATACTTGAATAATTATTAATTTATATCTAATTACCTGTAACTTCAAACTATAACTCCAAGAAAAGCTGCAATGCGATAAATAATGGCAGTTTAGTAATTTTACTTTATTCTATGTTCTTGGACAGAGGACAAAATAGAATAGTTCATAAAAGGGTATATGGTAAAGTAAATATCTCGACATTCATTTATTCAAATTATCGAACGCCTTGTAAAAGAACTTGGTGATTTGCCCTGAAAAATCCCAAATCTTTAACTGCAAAACATATGAAATTGTTATAGATAAATCAAATAAGACCAGAAAAGTCAAAGAGAAAGCAACGAGAAAGTCCAAACATTAACCACCTGGCCACTGTGCTATCAAATTGTATCTCGAAGTCTCATAGACAATTAGTCGAGCACCTGGTGTGCCCCTGTGCCATCAACAAAAAAAATCAAAAGCAAGGAGAAAGCCCAAACATTAAACGCAAATTAGAAATCACGTAGTCCACATCGTCGTTTCTAATACCACCACCATCTCGCTGAATTGGTTACAACTTCTAAGAAAAAGGATTAGCGGGTGTTTGGATTTGAGTCTTACCTGTAAACGCTTTAGTTGAAATTGCTGAATTAGTTACAGAGAGATGGATGCGTCTCGTCCTTTGCTGCAATCGTTGTAGTCGGATGGTAGGTATAGAATACATAATTGACAAATCGATTAGCGGGTTGTGATTCGGCTTCTATTAATCGATTCTTTGCTGTATCTCGAAGTAGCAACTCATAGAAATCGATTCTTTGCTGTAGAATTGTGGATCACTAAGGATAAACCTTTGCCGTAGAGGAATCGAGGACTGATGCTAGGATACACATTTGAGAAATCAATTGTTGCTTTGTCGTCTCAGGAAAAGGTGTGTTAAAAAAATTAGGGAAAATGTTCAAAGTGTACTGCAGTTCTAATCTTAGTATCAGCAGCGGAACCTGAAAATGCTTTTAAATTTTGGAAAATACTAGTAGCGGGAACTTGAAGATGCTTCTAATCATGGAGGATAGCAGCGGGAACTTGAAAATCCGATATTTTTAGAAGATACTGTGGCATAAGAATATATGTGCCATTAAAAATATAATATAGTGGCATAAAAATGTATATGCCACTAAATGTTTGTGCCACTAAATATAAATTTATTTGTAGTGCTTCCATCACCTGTTTTCCTTTTTCTTTAGATGCTACCCCATCACCCCTAGATACTCTCCCACCACCTATTGGTCCTCTCCCCCCTCCTCTAATCCAATGACTAATATCAGGGTCCACCATTGGCCTTCCCATTTTCTTATTTGGTTGTGATTCTGGTGTAACCTTTGGATTTTTACATGACGCCTTGTTATGACCCTAAAGTTAGCATATATATTTCGTGCACATGATTTGTGCTCCACATATGGTAATATCTCCTTTGTGGCTTCAAGCAACCCCTGAAATGTAAGTACAAAAATTAGTAAGGAACAAAATGTGCAATAGACAATTAAAGTAATGGCATACCTTATGCTGATCAGAAATTATACAAAATCCTCTTCCACCTTGCAAGTCAAGATCCTCATGAAGTAATTCTTGAAACCATTTCCAATTAACCTTGTTCTCAATATCAACAACAGCCCATGCAATGGGATAGACTTGATTGTTGGCATCCCTTCCTGTTGCAGTAAGTAGTTCCCCTTTACATTGACCCTTCAGGAATGAACCATCTAGACCTATTACCCTACGACATCCTCTTTTCCAACCTTCCTTGATAGCCTTAAAACATATATAAATCCTATGAAAGTATGTGGTTTGATCTGGGTTCACATTGACACTCGCTTTGACAGTACTACCAGGATTTGAACGAAGTAACTCATGAGAGTAATCCCACACTCGAGCATAATGGTATGTGAGTTTACCTTCTATAATACGCATTGCCCTACACCTTGCTCTGTAACATTTAGACCAATACACTTCACACTGAAATTTGTGTTTAATTATCGCTCGCATGTATTTAACTTTCAAGTTAGGTTTCCTAATCAAATCCTTCATAAAGTGTCTTGAAAGCCATTTTGGGTTCATTAGATTTGCATTGTTGAATTTTCTTACACATTTGTGTATATCAATGATTTTTTTCACCTGAAAAGATCTTTCCCTACTCATCCAAGAAGCATAAAGTCGATATGGACATTGAACTTTAGCATTCTTTTTTCCACATCTAACCACTAAACGAACATTGTCACACTTTACGAACCTTAAATTGAACCCATTTGCAATAGCATAATTAATCAAGCAAGTTTTTAGTTGATGTCGTGATTCGTACCTCTCACCGAGAATGGGTTTCATTTTGTTCCACTTTACTGTTGGATCGTGTATGGTGAACTGTACTCCACCCTCATCTCCCAAGTCATGCTCATTGCCTCCTTCGGTGTCATCTATTCCTCCATCAGAATGGGAATCCTCTTCAGAATCAACACCATCGGGTAAAATCTTATTGTATTCATCGCATAAATAGTTCAAGAAAGCATCCTTGCATCTTTCATTAGTTTGTGCTTTGAAATCTTCTTCCAATTCGACATCTATTAGAGACGTGTCTAACTCTTTATCCTCAGAAGACTCCTCGTCATACGCATCCCATTTTTCGGAAGACTCCTCCATATACGCGACTGTAAGTAGAAATTGGAATTAGGTTTTTATTTTTTATTTAGAAGAAAGGTTAACAGGGTAGAAGGAGTTCGTGATTTATCTCAGCAAGATTGAATGAGGGGTGTGTGTGCCGTGGGGTACGATCTCACGAAGATGAAACCCCGTAAACCCTACGAGTACCTTTTACCGGGTGTCCACCGGTTTACCGGCTAATATATACGACTTGATTATAAATTAGAATTAGTTAGGATTAAATTGTTAATAAAAAAATTAGGACTTAATTGAATATAATAACAAAATATAGGGACTTTTATGCATATTTCCCTTATAAAAATATAAACAAAATAATTTACGAAAACAACACTAGATTCTGATTTAGAAAAAAAAAAAGATGAATCAATCATCGGATCTGTATAATCTATTTATTGTGTCTATATATGAAAATAATTATATCTTTTAATTAGAAAATGAATGGTTGAGCCGCCGGTCAAGTAATCATATTAGGCAAGTAATCATATTAGGCTGTAGGATGTGCAAGACGCAAATAACGCGATGAGAGAGAGAGAGAGAGAAGAAGAAGAAGAAGAAGAACGACTAGTAGGAGGAGAGGACGGGGCGTTCCTGGGTTGTCTCCCTAGTAACGCGTGAGAACGTAAAACACGGGGACGCGGTAGGGGCGGTGTTCATGGCGTTCCAAACGCGTTCCGGCGTCACCTCAGCAGGACGCGGGTGCGCGTTCCGGCACACCCTATAGCCTTAAGGTCGATCGATCAAGTTAGTCGAATCTCAAACACTATTTCTGTTTTTATTCCTTGATTAAAATCATATGTTGATGATTTTAGTGTCACCGGCTATTTAGTGTGATTGGAATCAACCTAGGTGTCAAATGATTAAACTATAACTTAATACAAGTTAAGAGGTAGGAAGTGTAGATTTGCATAGAATACAAGTTTGATCCTGAACAAGAAGAAAGACGATGGTTAATAGGGCCCACCCCCTTGCAAGATCAGGGGGCAGAGCCTCAGGCAGTGGTCCTTAGAACGCGGTGGAAAACTTTGACTAAACATAAGGAAAGGCAAATAAGCATGCAGAATTTATATAATTGTTTAAAGACGACTCAGAGAGAGGTTCGTCGAAAATAATCACTATCCGAATAAACCGACCGACCCATTTGCGATTCGGGTAGGTCGGGTTTCGGGTATAAAAAACGGGTATTCAGCCAACCCGTATTATTATTCTTGGGTCGGGTGTAAGGTAAGGAAACTTAGATTCGGATATACCCAAATACCTAATTTATGTTTCAAGTATATTCATATTTTATGTTTGTTTTGACTTTTATGTAAAATGTTAGTTGGATACGATCATATAGAAACAATCGGAGACATTTATAGAAGGCTCTGTTTGATCGAGCATGATTCTCATGTAAGATACAGAATTGGCTCGACTATTTTTATTCCTCAAACGTACAAATATTTTTTATTGGCTCAAAGGGACCTTTGATTAGTAGTTTGAGATAGTTATTAGAGAATTCAAAATTTGCCTTAGCTACTTGCTATTTCCGGTGGCAATGAAGTTTGATAGAAAAATGGAACGTAGATTTGGGTATGGTGGTGCGTTGATGAGTTCACTTGGTAATATTCTGATGGACACATTCACTTAGTGGTTTATGATATGAAGTTTTTAGAGGCAGCTTCGAGCCACTTTGTCAGACTGGTTAGTTTTGTCAAGATGGTCGAGCTAGTTAATGATTATCTCTAGAAACCACTATTCAACGACATATTCTACAATTTTTGTTGATCTTTCTAGATGAATATAAATAAGTAGATTTCTCATATTGAGCCATTTTTGGCTCTCTCCTATGATTACGAACAATCCATATACTCTCTAGAACGTTGCTTTCTGTTTTGTGCCTAAAACACAATGTCTCATGGTTATCTCACATTGAACTTTTTGTTAACCTATGTATTGGGGAATATTAATATGGAAAGTGAACTTACAACATCTATGAGAAATCCAAATTCTTAATTACCAAAATGCTTTTTGCACCCTTATTTTCTAACACTATATTGTTACAATAGTAACATATTTGTAGCGCTAATTAGGGATGAGTAAAGAAACCGAACCGGCCGGAACCGGCCCGATACGGACCCGGACCGGGAACCGGAATATGGTGAAAATATGGAACTGAACCGGACCGCCGGTTCTACCAGTTCCGGTTCTTGCCGGTTCTTAAAAGTTGGAACCGATAAACGCAAATTAGCAACGTACTTGTAGTTTGATTGGAAAAGCCAACAACCAGGACAAATACAAACTATCCTTATCTATTTTTGTGTTTTTTTATTTTTAATATGTCTTATCTTACTATAAGTACAATATTTCAACGATTAACTATTATGAAATATGAAAGATAACTTAAATACTGACATTATCTATTGAGGGTTTGGTTGTTTTTACTTTTTACTATAGAATCACTAAAGTTGTCTCCATTAATTATAGTCGTCGATATTTCGAGGACGTTTTTATACGTTTCTTTTCTAATAAGACATGTATGGATTATAAATTATAATGATACTTTTAGGTTGCATTTAATGCATATGTTTGGGTGACACTGTTGCGTGTAATGCCAATGTACAACAATGGTTGGAGATATCAGCTAATGAATTTGAGATTCTTTTTTGTTGTATTAGGTTTTGATTGTATTAATATGTATAAGGTTTATGTCGTATATAATGTTTTGTTTTTTTTTAATAGAATTCAAATCGTCGCTTTATTTGGGTACCCCGGTCCGGGTCCCGGTTTTGGGCCGGTTCCACGGTCCGATTCCAACTGGTTCCCGGTTCCAAAAATCCCAAAAAATTGAGACCCGGTCCCAGCCCGATCGGTACTTCCAGTTCCCGGGTCGGTTCCGGTTCGGTTCCCGGTTCCAACCGGTTCCCCGGTCCATATGCTCACCCCTAAGCGCTAATACATCGACGTTGGAGGTAGAATGAATTTTTTCATCAGACTAAATGTAATTTTCTTTGATATGAGGACCAAAATTGATAACAAACCTAATATATTCGATTAACCCATCTGAAGTGAATAAGCTTTGTGTTATTTTGTTCAGGTTATTCAGTTTTCAATTAATTCGGTTAGGGTTAACCAAATAACAATTGGCCTTATTTGTTTTGGTTTTAGTTATTCATTATGTTGGATAAACCGAATACCCCAATTAACCATTATAATATTTTTATATTATATTTGAATAAATTAATTTTTATGACATTCAAACTCATGTTTTGTTTTAGTTTCGAACTTGCTGACATCTTATTTAAATGAATAAAATATCAAAGAGGATCTAGATGTGATAGATTATGAAAGCAACAACAATGACAACAAAAATTACAAACAATTTAACAGGGTTATCAAATTTTGTACTAAATAAAATCGGCCAATATGTTACCAACCAAACCAAGAAAGTTGGTAACCAAAAGATTTGGTAGCCAAACACGTTAGGTTGGTAGTCACGTACCCATTAACTAGTCATGGCACAATAATGATGTAATTTGAATAGCATGGTTGTACCACACCAAGTATGTATGTGTGTGCGTGTGTTTTTTGTGTATGAGTGTGTGTGTGCGCCGGGGAGTGTGTGTGTGTGTGTGTGTGTGTGTGTACATGTGTGTGTATGTGTATTGTATACCATGGTTGTATGGTACCAACAAAATTTTGAATATCATGATTATCCCTTACCAACCAATTTCTTATAAAGATTTTTGTAACGCCCGTATTTTGGGCTTAAAATTTTACATTTATTGTGTGTTATTTTGAAATTTTAAATTGAATTAATAAAGATAATTAAAATAAATAAAACAGTAGACTTACAAGAATTTTAGCAAATAGAATCAAATTAACTAAATTAAAATTTATTCAAATGGCTTAAGTAAATGTTGGATCTAAAACTTTCAGTTTGGAATTAAGAAATAATATTTGAATAAATTCTTGTAAATTAAAAGTTGGACATAATTATAAGGCATTTTATCGTAAGGACTAGTTTAGAATGTAATAAACTAGGAATGTAAATTAGAATTTAATTTTGGGGTTAAATCATATTATGTTAATAATTAGTTTAGAACGTAAGAAGCTAGAAATGTTAATTAGAATGTTATTTTTGGTGTTAAATTAAGATTTTAGTGACGAGAGACTACTTTTATCAAGTTTGGGTAACTTGGATTTAACTTGATGAAGTGCGTTTTAGGATTTAAAAGGTTAGTAATTAGTATTTAAGGGTTTTAGTTGGAGTTTCTAAGGTGAAAAGGTTGGCGTATGTCATTTTGTGACATTTAAAGAATAAGGGACCAAATTTGACAATTTCAGGGTTGACCTTGTCTTGGATAACTTGAGTTCAAAATTTTAAGAATCTATTTTTATGAGTCCGAAGTTGAATTAATGTAACTTTTGGATAAACAAAGTTTAATTGAGGATATTAGTGTGAAACTTTAAATCAAGGGACCATAAGTGTCAATAGGATCAACGTTTAGAGCATAAACATCTCCTTTCCTTCTTCTCCCTCATTTGAATCCACATAAGCTTGGGGAAGAGTTGGAGTAGGAAATTTTCTAAGCTTGAAAGAATGATGGAGAAGATTTGAAGTTCAATTGAAGAGATTATGCTTTAATCATCGCTTAGAAGCATTGGAAGGTATAATCTCAAGTTGTCTCCTTCTAAGTTGTAATATAGGGTTTTGGATATTCCCGAAATCATAAATCCTTTGGTGAATTAGATGTTTGATTGAGTTTTTAATTTAGGTGTCATCATTAGTTCATCATCTCATCATCAACTTTCTTCCTCGTTTGTTTTGAACTTTATTGGTGATTTGGGAAAGTTATTAACCTTGGAATGATGGATTATTGATTAGACACTTTACATCATGAAAGTGTTGTTAATGTTGTTTGATTTCGGTCTGACTGGGTCTAGTCAGAGCTTTTTTTTGACTCGGTTCGAGTCAACCTGTTTGATTTGTCTAAATTGCGCATCTGACTGGGTCATTTGCATCTAACTGAATCATACTTGCCGGAGACGTTGACATATTTTGAATGGAAATGGTAGATCAAATGGTTTATTTGTATTTGTTTCGTGAAACTTATGATATTTACAATAAGAAATTGGTCGAGTGTGAGAATTTTTATTACAAATTTGGAGTTGATGCCTTTTATTCTTTAAAATGTTGCCTACTGGCTTGAGCAGTAACTGTTAGGAATCGGACAGGGTACACGCAGCGGAAACACTATCACACACACACAAACTCACAAAAAATAAAGCAAGAAGAACACAAGGATTTTTACGTGGTTCGGATTCGGTGCAAATCCTACGTCCGCGGGCTACAACTAGATTTTATTTGAATGAGGAGATTACAAGAGATACACTCAATTCTTATAGGTATTGAGTTGTGGTGCAATTTTTCCTTGAACATATGAAGGCTATTTATACATATGAGAAGGTAATGTGAATGTAGACTTGTGTTTCAACACATTCACCAACCTTTGAAAATTGTTTCACCAAACTTTGAAAAAACAACTTCAAAATGTTCACATTCACCTAACAATCTCCCACTTGAAGATTTTGAACATCTCTCATTAATCTCCTAACATAACAAGTCTTCCAAGCTTCCAGTTCCAAAGAACAAGCTAAGACTCAGCCAATTTCCTAGTTGCAGCCGCCCCTCATCATCAAGTACTAGAAGGGCCCAGTTGAAGCTCCTACAAGCTCCAACTCAGTCGTGGTCAATACCGCCACCGACTCATCCCCTGTCTCAACCGGCTTGGACACTCCACCGGATCCAGAGATACACCGAGGACCACTAACACTCTCCAAACTTTGCAAACTTCCAACAGGAGAGAATTTTTCAGTCTTAGTCTTCAAAACCCAACGGCTCTTTGTAACTGTACCCGGAACACACCCCGTGCTCCCACTGTCACAAAATCCCCTGAATGGTTTAGACTTTCCGACTCGTTCAACTAACATCTCTTTGGCTCCAGACTTCATGTTTGCAAAATGAACTCTCTTAGCACTAGATTTAGCGAACCGGATTTTGTTATGCTTAACAGGGACGGTCATACTTCCCTCAGCAGGTACCTCAACCATATATAATGACCCACGCTTCATACCTTGAGCAATCACCGAATTTTCATTGACCACCCTCCATTTACCACCACCAAACCTTACTTCCAGTCCTTGTTTATCCAGCTGACCAACAGAAATCAATTTCTTCTTCAACTCCGGAATCACCCTGACATTCTTCAGGTTCCATGTAGTTCCCAATGAAGTAACCAGATCAATATCTCCCATGCCCGTTACTTGAAGCATCTCGTCATTTGCTAACCGTACCTTCCCAAAATCTCCTTCTTTTAGATTCACCATCGTTTCTCCGTTGTCTATGGCGTGAAACGAAGCCCCTGAATCCATGACCCAAGAGTCTACAGAACTTTCCATACTTAGTATCAGTGCATCATCCTCAAACACACCCTCAGCACCAGCAATGTTCAATTCTTTCTTTGGACATTGACTCTTAACATGTCCCACCTCCTGGCAGTTCCAGCACTTCACATTCTTCCAAGTTCTAGATGAACTTCTTCCCCGACTCCCACTGCTCCCACTATTTCTGCTATTCCCTCTACCTCTTCCGATATTTAATAACTCAGAAGAAGACGAGCCACCCTGATTCTTGCGTCTGGTATCCTCGCCTAGAACCAAATCTCGAACCCCTTCAAACGTCATACCACTGGTCCCCACGGAACTCGTAACAGCAGTAACTGTTCCTGACCAGCTATCAGGTAGTGAAGCTAGTAGTAGTGAAGCTTGAGTCTCATTATCAAATTTAATTCCTACAGATGATAATCTGGACAGAATTGAATTTAGATTGTTAATGTGAACCATAACTGAGCTGTCTTCATTCATCCTTGTCGTGAACAACTCCCTCATCAAGAACACCTTGTTAGCCGCCGACGGTTTCTCATACATGTTCGTCAGAGCATCCATCATACCACGCGCCGTGGTTTCCTTCATGATGTTGAAAGCAACGTTCCTTTCCAACGACAACGTAATAACCGCCTTAGCTTTCTTGTCCTTTGAGTTCCACGCATCTTCAGCAGCTTTTTCTATTTTCTCCGGTTTGTCTCCAAGTACCATCTCCAAATCTTTCTGACATAGCAATGCTTCTAATTGCATTTTCCACCAGCTAAAGTCAGAACCGTTGAACTTCTCGATTACAACCTTGTCTTCAGCCATTACGACAAACAGGAAACAAATTGAGACAACGAAACAGACACAACAATGGCACGGACCTGACCGGTTCGTTCAGTGTACTCGTGTGTGACAGAACAGTTCCCTTCAAAGTACCAAGACACCTTTAATACGATTAATAGAAATTAGTTTCTGATGTGGAAGATCAGACAAAACTGCAACCACATAGCATACTCTAATTTCTAAAACCAAGACCTCCTCCAAAACCCGAAGCTCTGATACCAGTTGTTAGGAATCGGACAGGGTACACGCAGCGGAAACACTATCACACACACACAAACTCACAAAAAATAAAGCAAGAAGAACACAAGGATTTTTACGTGGTTCGGATTCGGTGCAAATCCTACGTCCACGGGCTACAACTAGATTTTATTTGAATGAGGAGATTACAAACATCATGTTTCATTTAGAGGCATACTCAATCAGAGCTTCTAACTCAGTTAGATATGACTCAATCAATAGCTGTCAAACATCCCCTTGGTTAAACTTAGAAATATGGTTTTAAAGTATGTTTGTTGATCTAAAATGTTAGGCAAAGTCTTTTCCAATTCATCATTATGGCGATTTCAAGCTTATGTGAAGATGATGAGTTTTGATGTTTTGATCTAGTTTTTGTATTTAAAAGGTATCAGATCATTTGAGAATCAATATACGATATCAAAACTAGTTTGAAACCATTAAAAGGAACTAACATATGAAGATCTAAAAGTGTTTTGGTTGATTAAAGATTGAAGTAGAATTTATGAATGCATATCAGGATGATAAACTCTGAACTTTTGATCTTCATATTGACCATGTGAATCATGGTTTAGACGAAGGATTTTGATGTTATTTAGTGTCTTATGTGTGTGTGTGCTCGCTTGCAGGACCCGGTTGGAAAAAAAATATATGATCTAACATTAAAACCATATTAGCCAAGCAAATGCGTAGAGGTACCCATTGAAACCGACATTCCAATTTAGATCTGGATTAGATCTGAAACTCGTTTTCATAAAAACTGGTTTCTGAGTAACCAGATCGATTTGATTCTATCCCATCCAATTGAACCAGATGAATAGATTGGGTTGACGGATGAATGAATGAATGGATGTATGTGCATGTCCAACCAAGTTTGAAAAATGAAATTTTAAGATTTAAACAATATCATCCAAAAAAAATGCTTAGATGTGCATATTGAAACGGTCATCTGATTTAGGTACAGATCCAATCCGAAAGTGAGTTTGATGAAAACCGGTTTTTGATTAACCGGGTCAGGTCCGGTCCAATTCAACGATTCAACTGAACTGGATTGCAAAGCTTGAGACCGATGACATTGCACACACTTTTGCATCCACTTTATTGGATTTTATTTATAATTAATGTGTGGCCGTATAACTAAAAAGTTACATTGTTAAAATAAAATGTTTTTTTTTTTTCATTAGAAACAATATATAAGCTTATAACTTATAAAAAGCATCTAAATATATTACTGGTGATTTTCGACTTATGTAAACTTTTGATATGTTCATTTATAGTCAAATTTAATAATCTCCATTCTCCATCCATTTCATCTATTAAAAATAAAACATAATCCAGTTCGACGTATTTCTAAGTAAATAGGTAGGGTTTCCGGACATGGAACTTAAACGGTTAAACCTAGGCTAATTCATTGTATGCGACAATTCCAAAAGTTTAAACTTTGTTTAAGTTGGCCGTCACCTTTGCATTCTTTCTCTTCTAAAATAAAGGTCGTTATTATATTTTAACTTTCTCAGTTGTATATACCACGAAAAAAGAATTCTAATCACATACTTATACGCTAATTTTCTTATCATTTTCACCATCGTGATCAATTTTAATCAATTTCCATAAATCATCAAGAACAGTATCAACTTTCAATGCCGGTTTAGAAGCTTGCTTACATTTTATCTTTATTTTATTAAACTATATACCAATTTTAGAGTTTTTTGGACGGTTGAAATATAAAGTAAAAAAAAAGTCATAATGGATTTGATAAAGTGAAGGAGGTCAACAAACTTGCTCATGCTTAAAGCAAATGGTTAGTTTGGTGATTGCACATAAAAACTATGATCCATAGAGAGTTTTAAAGCAAAAGCAATAAAATAGTACAAAAGGAAACCGAGTCTCCAAACATTAAACAAGCAAATTCAAGTGCAAAAAAAAAAAAAAAAAATGAAAAACTTAGCAAATATGGGAAGTGGTGTATCAGTCGATGAAAATGAAGACGAAGATATTTCAAAGTCGGCTTTAGCATCATTTCAGGCCAGAGAAGAAGAAATTGAAAAAATGAAAATGCAAGTCAAGGAAAAAGTCGAATTGAAACTAGGCCAAGCTGAAGAACAAACCAGACGGTTGGCTCAAGTTTGGGAAGTATGTCCACAAAAACTATTTAAAAAAATAAAAATGTGACATTTTCCGTATTTGAGTTTTCTAATGAGCTTTTTTTTTTTTTTTAATATATCAGGAGCTTGAAGTTTTGACAGATCCAATGAGGAAAGAAGTGGCATCAGTGCGAAAGAAGATAGATGTGGCTAACCGTGAGGTCAGATCGCTCGGGCAAAGCTGTCAGAAGAAGGTATGATGAATCTTGGCCTGCCCGGCTGCCCGGTGTTTTTGGTACATCTATGATAAAATAAAATAAAGATTGATTAATTTGGATTTATGAAATGAAAACAGGAGAAAGAGTATAAAGAAGCATTGGAGGCTTTTCATCAAAAGAATAATGAGAAGAATCAATTAACAGCTACGTTAGTGGAGGTAGATCTGACACCAAAATACCAAATTGTTATTTCATTTTAGCAATTTAATATTTATTTTTTATTTATGTTTTAACTTTAATTGACGTTTTCTAGTTGGTGAAAGAAAGTGAGAATATGAGGATGAAGAAACTTGAGGAACTCAGCAAGAACATTGACCCTTCATGCTGATTATCTATGGATTAAAGTACAAACATTCTTGTATTTTAATAAGTGAAATTTGTTGAATCTTTTTTGTTATGTGTTTTGTGCTTATTGTGGTTTTCATAAATGATTCATTTGTTATTTGAAATTTAACGGAATTTTCTTCATAAATCACGTGCATATGTGTAAACATGTAAACATAAGCAAGTTGAAACGCAAGAAACAGCAGCATGTTTCACCAAAAAAAAGTTTGTTACATGAGGTTTCAAGAACTGTGAAGGGTAGAAAAGGAAACTCACAACACAATTTGGAAAATTCTTCTATACAGATCCCTCAACATCTTAATCCAATGGAAGCTGTTTGTATTCTGTCAACAGATTTGGGACATCGCTCATGCGTAACTGAGATCAAGTTAAGAGAATACAAGTATGAGCAACAAGTTCAAAACAAATGTTATTTAGTAAAAATAATTACTATAAATTAATTTTAAAACAACAAAAACAAATGCATGGATAGATAATGATGAAATATTATATTACCTGAGAGGCATTTGTAATATGGTAAAACCGATACGTATCTTTCTCTGTGAAGCCGGATTCCTTCGATCTGTCATAGTTTACGATTCAATTATAAATGAAAGTAAAATAAAGTTAAAACATAAATAAACAAATCAATGAAAGTAAGATGTGTTATTAGTTATTACAAGCGATGGCGAGTAATCAGGCGTTGGTAGTCGCGCAGTAACGGGCCAAGCTCCTTCAGAGGTAATGATTTTGTGGTGGAATTCCGCCAATGTTCACGGAGTGATTCAGCTGCCTGCATTAATTTATATATTTTAGTCACATTAAATTTAATGTCTACATGACAAAAAGGGAAATAACCAAAACAAAAGATATCTTTCTTACCTGTTTATGATTAAATGTTTTATTTCCAATTATCCTTGATGCTAGTTCAATAAATTCTTTATCTTCCGATTCTTGAACAATTTGAAAACCATTATCGGAAAACGAAACAGAAACATTGAGTCTCTTTTGCAGATCTGAGATAGCCGATCCTTCCATGTGATTTTCCTGCAACCATGTTTTATTAAGCAAGAATAAAAAGAGGGAATGAAGGGTAAAATGGTCATTTTGTCTAAAAAAGCATGTTTTCTAATATGTTATATACCGATACCTTTCTTTCAGATTTGATGGATGTGTTCTGGCTCTCGTGAATTACTTCTGATCGTTTTGCAATAGGATCATCTAAAAGTTAAAAAAAAAAATTAAATTTAAGTGAAAAATAAAAGATGATTCCAAAATATGAAAACTTCACATGAAAAAATGTAACAAAATACCTTCGGGAACCAACCACCATAAATCACCAAATGTCATTTTTCCATCAAAGCCACCAAATAACAAATAACGTGAGCCGATACATGTCATGGAGTGGTAAGCACGGGCAGCAGGAGCTTCATTGATTGTTACAAGGCGTTTCCACTGCACAGACACTGATTATAAAAAGTAAAAACAATAACCCAAATATATAAAATAAATGCATAATTTTTTTTAAAAATCTTATGTGAAAATCACTCACTCACCTCTGTCTAAAACAACGCAGTCATTGTAGTAAACATCGTAGCGGCTCAACCAACCACCGGTTCCATGGCCTCCAAACATGAGAAGCTGTAACAAATTAATAATTTGTTAAAAAAAAATATTAAAAATTGTGTGCATTGAAGAAAAGGAGACTAACATAGTGGCCTCCAGAGGTAACCGTGTGACCACATCGGGCAGCAGGTGCTTGCCCGGGCAGCTTTAATTGTGTCCATCCAGGAGCTTCGTTATCTTCCTTACACAAACAATTCAAAGAGAAACTATGTTAGTTAGAGTAAGGGTAAAATGGTCATTTAGTCAACCATTTTGTTTACATGAAACTAGAAGCTTTTCAAAAAGATAGAAAAGTGAAATCATAGAATGAAACAATAGCAGCATACCTTCTTCAATGAGACCTTTCAAAGCCCATAAATCACCCATGATTGGCCCTCCACCTCCTGTTAAAAGATCAATTAAAAACCATTATTTAACAAATAAAGATTACAGAATTAAAAAAATAAAATGGCATTCTTTTAAAAAATTGAAGATGTATCTCACCTCTACCACCATATACAAGCAACCGCTTTTCAACCATAGTGGCAGTATGACCACACCTTGGTGGTGGCAATGTTCCTAAAACTGCTAACTCTCTCCACTCCAATGACACTGTTTAAGAAACATATAAAAAATATACATTAACATCAAAATGAAAAAGAAAAAAAAAAAGATATTTTTTAGGGTAAAAACTTTACTTGTATCCAAGACAAATACGTCAGATAACCATTTTTTACCGTCCCAACCACCATACCTATAGTAAGCAAGTAAGTGCTATTATTATTAGTATGTAGTATGTAAATATGTAAATTGTTAGTATGTACATATTCTGACATTACTATTTTATGGTTCCCAATGGCTGAAGCAGCAGCAAAATCTCTTGGTGAAGGTAAATCACCAAAGCTGGTAAGTTCCGACCATTGCCATATATCTGAAAGTAAAAATCAACACAAATGAGTGAAAAATAAGTTTTATAATTAGTAAAAAGATTTATAGTTGAAACACTTTACCTGTATCTAGGACCCAAAAGTCTCCCAACCTGCGAGTATCTCGGTCAGTAATTTGCGAGTGAGCAGTAACGATATTTACCAAAAAAAATTATTTATTTATTTATTTGTAATGGTCCAAAGAGACTTTTATAACCTTTTGGTACCAAGTCGACCACCAAAAACAAACATATGGCAGTCGATTGCAATGGCAATATGAAATGCTCGAGGACTGGGCCCTGTTTGGCCATCTGAACCACTACCAGTGCATTGAGGCTGAAACCATAACTTATTATCTGAAACATTAAAAGGAAGAAATTCATTACTTGATGAAGATTGATGAATGATGTCTGGCTTGATGACAAAAGAAAAATGGTAGATATATTCAATTGCATACATAAAGATTTCTGTTGCATTTATTGCTAAAAAAGGACAATATTCAATCTTTTCAGTGACTGGTCAGCATATGCTTGGGAAGTCAAGGTTAACTGTTGATTGGTTTTAAACTAACTTAAAAATCATTAGATCTGGTAACTTGATGATCCAATTTGTCAGTGTCCATATCCAACTATCCAAGTCAAAGGTAAGCTTATTTCCAAATTGTACTGTGTTTCAATGAATTTCAAAACCTAATTCCTCATTTGTTGAGGCTCATATAACAATGAGGATACAAATACTACTAGATTTTGGTAGGGTTTAACAATGAACATATGAATATTGCTAAAATCCACAAGTATTTTCGTTTCACATTTGTATCTCTTTGTCTCCTTTTACTTTTTGTTTCTCGGCAGAGGTTGTATATAGCAAGAATACATCATTGAAAGGCGGCTGGCTACATGCAGTTAGAAAATTTTAAGAACTTGTTTATTAATGAAAATTAGAATCAGGCATGATAATAACCACGAACCTAACATTGAAAGCTACTGAACTGACTGTATCTGAAAATTTAGTTAATTATTGGATGATGAAACTAATAACGAAAGAAATAAATACCGATGTCGTATACGGAGATGTCATCGAGGAAATTCTTATCGACAAGACCACCAAACACTATGATCTTTGACTTTCCAATATTGACTGCGGTGTGGCCACTGCGATCATGATCAAATTACAAGGTTCATTTCCAAAATTTCATCTGAAATAGAACAAATGGCTTTAAGTCTAAGAAATTGGGGAAGAAATTGATTGTTTTACCTCCGAGGAGTAGGAAGAGGTCCACCAAAATCGGACGGTGAAGCTCGAACCCAGTGATGCATTGCTGCGTCGCTCCTCTCTCTCTCTCTCTCTCTCTCTCTCTCAGATCCGAAACAATTCGGTAATCGGAGCTTTACCGCATATAGCTAAACCGGGCTCTATACGAAACCTGAAAATTGTGACTTTAACTTATGCCAATCAGTTTTTTAGTATTTCAATGTACTTTTTGTGCTTTTTGTTATTAGAATATTAAAATATTAATAATAAAAACAAAGAAAATTGTAAATTTGGTTAATGTTTTTGTTTAGGTGCCGTTTGTTTTTGAAGAGGTAAAATTTATGTAGTCTGCGGACCATATTTGCAGACATCTGTAGCAGAAGTGGTGGACCAAATATCTGCATGCAAAGAGAATACTGTTTGTTTTTTAAAGCCTGCAAACAGTAAAATAAACACATTTTCTGGAAAGAGGATGAAGCAAATCGGATTAACAGCCTCAAATATTCAACAAGTTCAGCAAATCAGAAATTCAGAAATCAACAGACAAATTCAGAAATTCAGCAAATTCAGCAACTCATCAAACTCAGCAATTCAACATATTCAGCAAGTTCAGCAAATCAGATTCAAAAATCAGAACATGATTCAAATTTTCTGATTCAAATAAAAAATTCAGCAACCTAGAAAACTATTTCTTCAACAGCATTGAACTCTAGAAGACAATCATAAACAAAAATCGGAACCCTAGAATACCAAATTGGAACCCTAATATACAAAAATTGGAACCCTACAAAGAAAATATGTTTCAGCCATAACCAGCAATACGTGTAGACGATTGGAGATGGCGATCGGAGAAGACCACAAATCAGGAACGATCGGAGATGGGAGCGATACCACAGACCTTTTAACGTCGTTGATGGCAACGGTGGCTCGCTGGTGGAGATGTCGTCGGCGACAACTGCGACACCGGAGGGAAGATGGCAGCGGTGGCTCGCAGGTGGGAAGAGGGAGGAGTCGCAGATCGAGAACGGGAGGCCTGATCGGGAACGGGAGGAATGCAGCGTATTTTTTTTTATTGCACAAAAAAAAATTGAAGCGTGTTTTTTGGAAGAGGTAAAAAGTGGTCATATATCACTTCTAGCAAAAAAGGACGTGCAGACCTTTTAATGTCTACGGGCTGCGAAAAAACAAACAATCTGCGGATTGAAAACGTCTGCGCGCGCCTGCGAAGCTGAAGACATAAGAGCTTAGAAGTACTTAATTTGTTTAGTTTCAGTTAACTGGTCTTTAAAAATTTTAATTATGAAAAAAATATTATAATTTCAAAAATTCGGTTTAACCGTTAATTTTTAAGTTATTAGAAAATAATCATCAATGTTTGATAAAAAATTTCATTGAAATCATTGTTACCGGTTTTCAGGTCATAATGGTCGGGTTAATTTTTTTTCTAAAAGTTGTTGGTTTATTGGAAGAAATTAAAATTGATGGTTAAACCAGAAAAATGACAAAATATACTTTTTTTCGTAATTGTATAAGTTAAATTGTATAAATTATCTATAACTAATTACTAAAAAAGTACTATATTTTGTAAAAAAAATGGTTTAACCACCTTTTTAATATTCGGAAAACCCAACAATTTTTTGGTAAAAAGTTTTATCGAAGTCATTGTTATCGGTTTCTTCTGGTCATAATGGCCAGGTTCAAATTTGTTTAAAAAAATTTCGAAAAATTGGTGGTTTTATAAAATAAATGAAAAAGTGATAAAATATAGTATTTTTTCGTAATTGCCCTTTTTAAGATCACTGATATATTAATTTATGTTTGTTTGGATGTCGATTTTGTTGAGCAAATGTGGAGCTTAATCCGAACCGGAGCAATTTAAGGCAACCGACGAGGATCTACTGTCCGAAGCAACCAAAAACAGAGGCGAGACTAGCCAGTGTTGTTGAGGTGTGCATCTCCGTAAGCCCTCAGTCTTTCAGTCAAGTGGGAGTTCTTCGCTCCGGTCAGACCAACCATAGCAGATCGACAATTTGAATAAGTGTTCTTTCATAAGATCAGCAGAAGGTTGAAACCAAAAGCATGAAGATCAGCAGGACCGAAGCAGCTTGCTTCGTCCAGATCAGGAGTCATGTTCTCGGTTAGGCATACAAAGGCAACATACAAGATAGACAACAAGAGTCAGTTGGTGACCTAGACCATTTACCAAACCAAAGGAGTGTGACACAGTGAGTACTAAGTCCAGACCGAAGAGTTGTGTCCAAGGAAGACAATCATCAGTATCTTATGCGAACAGCAATTCACAGTGAAAGTTGTAGCTTAGGCTATAGTCACAATAGTGAATGCATCATCAGTAGAAGAATATGACACAGCAGTATCCTCTGGCCAATGTGAAGTTAAGACCAAAGAGTTTTCTCAAAAGGAAGAGTTGGCCCTTGTACGAAGTGTAGTCTGACAGAAGTGCAGAAGCATAGTCAGACAGTCACAGTCTCGTTCGAAGGAAAGAACTCGACCGAATACCAATTGAGTGTCCTCTGTCCAAGATAAAGCCTTGGTCAGACCCAACATTGGTGTTGTCACTTCAGTTGTCAGAAGTATCTTGGGAACATGCGAAGAACAGTTCTCTGTGTCAAAAGGCAGCATGGGAGCATGGAATGGTCACTTCACAGCCTGTAAAGTGACTAGGTTCAGGGCTAGTTTGTCCTTTCCGTTTTCCTGCCAAAATTTTGTGTGTTTAGCCTTCCATAGTTTGCTATCTATACATCTCAATCTCTATACTATGTAATATGTCGAACATATCCAATGTTCCAGTTGTGAAATTGGTGTAGTGTAGTCATATATTATCTCTTGTAAAACATTGAAGTTTATCAATGTAGATTTCTCTTGGTTCTCACAGTGGATGTAGCTTGACTCATTGTCGTTGGTGATTCCGCTGCCCCAACAGATTTGTTCATAGACTTCAGGGTAGGAGAGTCCATCACAATTTCACACTATTTTTTTTTCTCTCTTTTCATTTTTATTTTTCCCAACCCACAACACAAGAAACTCGTATTTATCATATCTCTCAAGCAATAATGTCAGATCAGATTTTTTAAATAAAAAATAAATAAATAAAACTAAAAATAGAAAAATAGCATTTAAATTAAAATATTAATTAACTTAAAATGTAATAAATAAAATCAAAACTAAAAATAACATTTAATTTTTAAAAAACACATCATTACAAAAGGAATTTTAAATCCTAAAAAAATAATTAAAATCCTTAAATGATAATCAAAAACTCCCAACTATGAAGTTGTGCCAGTTCGCGTTTATGAACGAGAACCGCATTCAACGAACCTCCAATTAAATGGTCGTGTGGTAAAAAAATTAACAAATCATTTTCAAAATGTCTTGCTTTGATCGTCTGTAACTCCTCATATAGGATTGATGCTTTCTTATTCGAATCCTCCTCCATCGTTGCTTTCTTCCAAGCTCGGTAGCTCAAGTTGTCTTCCACATCTTTGTCGTTAGTTTTGATGAAATGGCCGGTTTCATTGATGAGGGTTCTTATTTCATAATGTGATGAGGATGTGCCTACCACTTTCCTCTATTTTTGTTGCTGTTGTAGTTGTGGTTCGTCATCAAGTATCTCTTCAGCATCAACATCATGAGTTGAATAGTGTGCATTGGAAGAAGTTGTGGTGTATATGTTGCACTCAGATTTTTTGCTCATTTTCATGAATGATATGGGATAGTTACACATTTCTTTGATGGTAATCCATTTGTCATGATGTCTTAGAATATCCCATGTCGCCATATGTAGAAAACCTACACGGATGAGTTTATGATACTCTCTATGCATCACCTGTAAAATATTGGTGTATCCACTCCCACCAGCACACATATTTCTCTTGTTGTTGCATTGTATTTGAACTTGCTAACTTTCCCATTTACATCCTTTCATTTTGAGTTCACCCGATGCCTTGTTTGATCGAACCCACGAAGTTGCATGTTGAAGTGCCAAAACACGTGTTCCTTAATACGTTAATTCACGTATATGTGTTTGATTCGAAAAATGAGACATTTACAAATTTAAATCACAACTCATTTTGGGATCTGGTGCCTACCTACTCAGTCTGAATGGGTTGTTATTCGGTATTAGTACTATGGACCAAAATCTCATATTGCTTTTGTTTGCTTACTTAGTTTGTATAGTGTAACACCAAATACTTGTGATAAGTATTTGAAAGTTAATTCTAGTAAAAGGGTAATTTGGTCATTTGGCCATGTGAAGGATCTAATATGTAAAAATATTGTTTGCTATGGCAAAAATATAAGAAATGAAAGTTTTATGTGGTAAAATGTGATAAAAGTGCCAAAAGTTCAAGGAATGGAACTTAGGGACTAAAAATGTAAATCTGGAAAATATAAAAGAGAATTTTCTCCATAATTATGAGAGCTGAACATTTTAGAAGCATCAGGAAGATTTCTTGGGTGCGATTTCTGCAGAATTCATGAGGATTGAAGCATGAAATCGGATTAATGTCTTGGAATTGGAAGTTTTCAAGCAATTAAGGTTAGTAATTTGAGTTCTAACCTAAGTGTTCTTATGGGTTCTTCATGGATGGACTGAAAACTGTAATTTCAGTTATGATCCATGATGTTTATATGATTTCTAAGTTTGAAACATGTTCATATGATAAGAACATGCATTTGAAACAAATGAATTTGATGATTTTGTGGATTTTGGGGTTTTTGATTCAAGAACCCTAAATTCTGCATTTGTATGGTTGAGTTGGTTCCAATTGGTTAAAACCAGATGTTAATGGATGGTTTTAGTCATGGAATGAACCCAAAATGATTAAGAACTGAAATAAGAACTTAATGTGCAAAAACAGGACGCTACAGTGCAAAAATCGGACTGAAATGGGGGTCTGCAGCAAGAGCACGGGTCGTGCTCCCCTGCAAACCAAAGTATATTGCCATTTTAGGCATGCACGAGTCGTGCTCTCTAAGGCATGAAATATGCACGAGTCGTGCATGTAAGAACCCTAAAATTTTGGTAAAAATCATAA
Source organism: Cichorium intybus (assembly GCA_023525715.1). Lineage (NCBI taxonomy): Eukaryota > Viridiplantae > Streptophyta > Magnoliopsida > Asterales > Asteraceae > Cichorium > Cichorium intybus. Next base: position 32,737,620 of record CM042012.1, read on the forward strand.
AGTAAACATATGTAAAAGTTGAGTTTGAACGGGGGCGTAATAGTAAAAAAAAAATTTGCTAAAAAGGGCAAAATGGTCATTTGACACACCAATGTTGTGATAAAAATGAAAGAAAACAAAACTTAAAATGATATAAAATGAATCTTGGTGCCATTTTGGGAAATAATAGAATTTTGTACAAAAAGGGTAAAATGGTATTTTGTTGTATTATAGACCAAAGTGTAAAATAATTTTGCGATGTGGGGTAAAAATGTAAGAAAATGAACTTTATGAAATAAAATTAGGTTTTTAGTGCCAAAGTGCAGAAATTAGAACTTGAGGGTTAGAAATGAAAATATGGAGGTATAAATAGGATAAAATATCTCCCATTCCCAGAACATGATAGAACATTCAGGAGAGATTGGGAGAGCACGGGAGAATACTAGTTTTGATGATCGGTGGAAGCTAGAAATAAGAATTCAAACAATTACTAGGAATTGAAGAGTTTTCAAGCTAAACCAATGTTAGTAATCAAGTTCCTAACCTAGTTTCTTATGAGTTCTTCACGGGATGAAACTGGAAACTGAAATTCCAGTTAAGGTCCAAGTGGTTTAAATAATTTATAACATCAAACATGTTCTAAGTATTAAGAAAACGATTGTAAATCAAAGGTGTGATTTTCGGATGGGAATCTGTCCTGTGTTGTATAATTCATAGAGAAATCATACGATGTCCAAATCAGGCGATTCCAATGCCCATGGTTTCATCTCGATGTCTTTTTCAGTTCATCAGTTGGGGTTCAGACCTCATTCGGTCGTTTTCTAGGGTTTTGAACCCGATTTCCACGAGTATGATTTCTGTGTCCAATTTTGTTGTGAAATTCTTGTAAAATCGTGTGTTCACTGGATTGTTCTGAAATTTTGTGTGGAGAAGAACCTTGTCATGAGCCATACTCGACCAAAAGGGATTGACTCAGTTCATTGTTTTGGTTTGGACTTTGGTGTGTGCAATCCGACCTCCACAGATTGGTTGCTGCACACCTAGGTCAATTTGTGGGATTTTTATTTCCCAAATGTTTCATAGTTTAGGTCTGAAAATTTGATGGGAAGGTCATCCTCATGTCTACAGTGTTCCATCCAGAGGGCTTGATCCAATTCCATTAAGAAGCTAGGGTTCCAATGCCTTCTCTTTGACTGAACCAGAATTGTAGCTGTGCACATTGTCCTTGTTGCACGATTTTTAATTCTCAATTGGCTTATGCTTTTAGTTTGATTTTTGGATGAGAGCTCTATCTTCATGTCTAGTGTAAGTAGTCCAAAAGGCTTGACTTATTTCCTTTCAGAAGTTAGGTTGTTGGACCAATCTTGTCAAGCTATGCTGAGTTATGACAGAAATGTTGCTGCTCATTTCCTTCATATTATGTGATTGTTAATTCTTAATTGGTTTGTCCTTTGGGTCTGAATTTCGGAGGGTAGTCTCTTGGTTATGTCTAGTATGCCTATGTAAGAGGGTTTTGCTTGATTCCATTCCCAAGTGGGATGGAATTGGTGATTCCTCCGTTAATCTAGATTTGTGACAGATTGCACTGTCAATCTTGTCACTTATTTTCTAAGGTCTTAGAGTGTGATTCAAGTCTCGGTATCTTCTCGAGACTTGTCATGTATTGTGTTTATTTTTCAGAATGTCTAAGTTTGCGCCATTCGGGTTTCTGAGTTGGGAGTTATGGTCAATTCTTTGACCATGCGTCTTAGATGTCAAAATCTAAAAATGAGTTAATAATGTGATATTAATCTATTAAGATGTAGATTAAGAGGTCTTTAATTGTTACTAAGGCCTAGCTTGTATTAACTAGAATGTTAAATGAACTCCTTAGGTATTAAGGAGTAAAGTTGAAGGAAAGGAAAACACAACGGGAAGAAGTGATCCCAGTTAGACTTCTCTAACTAGCCAAGGTGAGTAATTTGTGGATTTTTGAGTACATAGCAAAATGGGTTTTACACAAAGAGATAAATTTTATATACAATGTTTTGGAAGTCAAAATGGTTTTATGGAAATTGAAATGATTTAATGAAAATGAAAATGGTTCTATGGAACTGGAAATGGTTTTGTGAAACTGGAAATGATACTATGAAATAGTAAGTACAATGTATACAGAAATGATAAATGAGAAATACAGAGAATTAATAAAGTGATTGAGCCATGTTGATGAATTGAGAAGTATCCGGATAAAGATCACGGCCTGCTGCGGTAGGTGTAACGTCCCAGTTTTTAAACCAATTTAAAATAAATAATAAAACAATTTCAGTAAGATCACCTTATATTTTAAAAACATTCACATCTCAAAATCTCTAATTATTTAAAAACAAAACATTTAATACCAAATTGGTCCAGCAGCGGGAGTCAACAAGGCAAAGTCAACTCAATACAAATTTTCGAAAGAAGCTGCATCAGTGTATACCCGTCATGTCCAATCGTCAATTTCACCTGTATAACCTGTAATGGTAATTTAATAGGAAAAGGATAAGCACACGGCTTAGTGAGTTCCAACATCTACATAGTATATCAATCATACATACTTAACCCCTACAGGAAAAATACTACCATTTATCACGCATAACCTGCTATACTCATACTCAGTACACCGAACTATAGTCTTCTACTCAGCATTTTGAGCCGCGCATGCTCTGTACATCGAGCCATGCGTATCTGCTCAGTCAGAGCCGCGTATACCCTGTACGTTGGGTCATACGTATCTGCTCAGTAAGTCTAACACCTCTGCTCAGCACTCAGAGCCGCGCATACTCTGTACGTCGAGCCATGCGTATCTGCTCAGTGCATCTTGCGGACATCTCCATATTGCTCAGTACGTCGAGCCCGTATTCTCTACACACTAGACCTAGACACGTCTAGTACTAACCACACACCATACCCCAACAACTATAACTATAAAAGGAATGTATAATATTAATAAAATACACATAACCTGGTACTATCCACAAACATCTTACAAGCACACAAAATTCAGTAAAGCACATATAACGTCTATACAATGTAGTGAGAAACTCACCTTAGTAGCTAGGTTGGTCTAGCTATAAAAATCCATTGGTTCTTGAATGTACTTGCTTCCAATCATCTATCAACCTCTATTGATTTAATAGGAGGTTAGTATATAATATACAACTAACACATATTCTTTATCAAAACATACGTGAACTCTTTTTAAACATCGACTAATTCCATTTCAAATGTTAAGTGTAATTATTAAATCATGATAGTCTATAATTCCTTTTTAAACGACTCGTCACATTTAAATAATTATCTTAAATATTATTATTTAGCTCATTTAACCCAATATATCGTTTGACCTATATATATATAATTAAACTAATTAAATCTAACACTTCATAAACTTAAATCTCCAAAATTTACATCCGTTTAATCACGTTAACGGGTCCATAATCAATTAGGCCCAAGACCATATGACCACTTTGTGAGTAATCCAAAACATGGCCCAAAAATTGATTTAGTCCACTAGACTAAGACCCAAAAACCAAAATATGATCTAATAGTCAAAAGAAAAGAAAGTCAGTATCTTACAGCGATGAACTTCATCCAGGCACTATTTTGTCCCGACAGTTGCATCATCTCCACGATTGAAACCGCCGAAGAGAATCCTGCACCACCACAAAGTCGTCGGAGGAGAACCCCGGCCAACAAAATCTCTCTCTCTCTCTCCCACTTTCTAAGGCTATCGTTGCCAACACAAACATGCCGGAAGCTCACTAAGGAATAAGGAGGTTCACCGGAAAAGATGAAGTCGACCCCGACCGGCCTTCCATCTTTCCGTCTCGTTTCTCTCTCTAGAATCATTTCTCTCTCTCTCTCTCCTATTCATTCTTTCTCTCTCTTTTGTTGAAGATAAGCAACAGATACGCACACACATACATACCCCTGCCGTATCCACCACCATCGCCACCGTATCCATACATTCCGGCGTTCTGGTTACCATCTCCATAACCACCGCCATCGCTAACAACCACCCGCGCCACCACCTGCTAGCCGCCATCTTCTTCTGTCTCATTCTGGAATGCCACAAGAATCACCACCATCGCCATCTTCTCCGCTGCTTGGCATCGCGACAGAACCCGCCGGCTACCAAACCACCAACTCATGTAGTAACAGCAAGAGGAGATGAGAAGAGAGGAAAACTCACGGCAATTGGCAGAAAAACAAGAAGGAGAACGATAGTGATTGAGAAAAGCTTTTAGGAAACAATAAACGACCTTTTCTTGAAAGCAAACAAAACATAAATATTATAGAATGCCATCATAATGTGAAAATATGACATGCAATAATTTCATTCTTCCAATTACACAAAAGACACGTTTCATGTTGCGTAAGTCAAAAAGCAACAACAATCACTTCGGGTTATTAGCAAGACTAGTCCCTACATTTTCATCTCCTATTTTTGTTTAGTCTATATTTCATTTAAATGACAATCCAAGTTTTAAAAGTGACAAAATCCACCTCAACATATAATTTAATTTCTAAGTCTATAAGATTATTATTATTATTATTATTTGTCGTAATAACCGGATTAAATTTCTCAAATCGTTTTTAGCGATAACAAATTTTAAATAAACTAAAAGTAAACAACGTTAATAAAAATTAGGGTGTTACAAGTCTCCTCCACTTACAAGAATTTCGTCCCCGAAATTCAACTCTAACACCTCTCGATCAAAATGCCACAAACCCCATACAACTCTTAGATTTGAAACGGTTTTTCCCTTTATCCCAAAGGACAGGTCCACACGCTTTTTTGTACATCACGATAATCAATAAACGACACCACTATATTCACCTTTATTTCAAAAGGTCTCTTTAATATCCCGTTATCACTGGAGTCATGTAGCGAATTTTGAAAATAACACGACACTCAGGATAGAGAATAGTCGCATCTACTGTAGTTGGTTTGAATTTTGGTAATAAAACGTGGAGTGTCTTTTCAGTTCCGGGTGTCATTTCAGTTCCAGCTACAAGATGCTATATATACAAGTATGTAGTATCATTCATTTCCATATTCATTTTCAGTCTCATCCTCTCTTATCACTAGTTTGTTCGTAAACGAACTCATATTTAAAGCTGAGTCATGGAAAACAGATCTTCAATAGGCGATCTGTCGAACCCTGGACCTGGTTTTCCGCAAGGAGAGGGTACTTCAAACCAGGCATTCTTAATAGAGTTCGGTGACTCTAACATTCTAAACATCCATTATTTATTCTTCATTTTTCTTTCTAATGTTTTGTTTGATTTTAAATTATGGTACAGTCTTCCTGATATACTACGTATAGAACCACTCAACGATGAGCCGGAAATTTTTCCTGAGCTAAACATTAACTCAGAAGATCCAGTGCATGCACCTTTAGACTTCACACTCGATCAGACTCCATACCTTCTACCAGGTTAAATTCTTTAAATGATTGCTTCTATGAATGTTCGATTTTGTTTTATCATCTGACAATTGTTATTCGTAGACCCATCTGTGGATGATCTATCTGGCTACAATCCATTCATCGACGTACCCTCAACGAGTAGTGAGATCATCCCCATGAATCAAGAATTCATGACTGACATTCAGAATGAAAGTCAATTACAAACAACTCATAACATCAATATTGAAATGAATCCCGAACTTGGGGTTGGTTTTCAATATCAAAATCACCTTCAGGTGATTCAGAGGAACTTAGAAGGATTTCAAAATCCTGAGTCCATGATTGAAAACGTACAATTACCACCGATAGCTACCGATTTTAATGAATCAATGTCCATATTTGGTTCAGAAAATCAGGATCAGGTTCAAATGATCCCAAATATTAATAGTATATTTGAACTCAATCTTCCGATTCCGACAACCACAGTAGCTGGCACTAGAAGAGGTTTCAGACACTCATTAAGTAGAGAAATAATAGCTGAACACTTCAATAAACCAATTGAGGAAGCTGCGAAAGAACTCAACATTGGATCGACTCAGTTAAAAAAACGCTGTAGATATTTAGGTATCGAACATTGGCCCCAACGACAACTTAAGAGTCTGCAAACTCTTATTGATCGTGTTGAGGTAAAGAATTACATTTTTTGTTTTTAATTCCTTTATATCATAAAATTGTAATTACTAAATTTATTTGTGTCACAGGAATTTGGTAACGAGTTTAGCGGAACAGCAGGATTATCGAAAGATTTAATACCCAACCTAAAAAGGGAGAAAGAAGCAATAATTGAAGGGTCACAATCGGGTCTCACTGACGGCACAAAGAAACTAATACAAGCTGCTCATAAGGTTGAATATAAGAAAAGAAAAATTCTGGAAAAGGGGGAAACTTCATCCAGAACTCATACACAGCAGCAATCTCTGCCATCTAATTCTGGTATGAGTAGTATTAATCCTGGTTTACTCGAGCCTGTGAGTGAGGGGAATTTTGGAGGCTCTGTAGGTGACCTAGCCTGGTTTCCTCCTTCTTATAGCTATCCCCAACTGGTTCCGAATTGGAACCCTTCCTCATCACTTCCCTACTTACACACTCCCCAAACAAGTCAATTTTTAGCCCATAATCATGGGGTTACGGGTTCCAACCCTATTGAATACCTTGGAGCTCCTCCTCCAATAACAGGAAGCATACCCCTTCCAAATCCTCAAGAAGGTACAAGTCAACGTAATGATGACAAAGAGTGGAGTGTAGAAGATCTTTTCTCACATCTTTCTGATTCTCCGGTTTAGATTAGTAGTTTTGTAAACTTTTCTTAATGCATTAATATAAAGTTATAGTAATGGTTCACATGTATCGACGTGTTACTACTTTTATTTGTGATTTTTGTTATAACTACCCACACCCTCAGCTAATTGGATTCCTCATGACCAACTCCCGATTCGAACGCGGATCCTGTGCTTTCAATAGTAGGAGCTCTACTACTACCTTCCACACCTATCCACGTCCGTTCCAGGACTTGTCCAGAAGTCCCCAATTCACTTCTCACTGATAATCTTAACACATATACCCTAGGTTGTTTCACGAACATAGTCGTACACAATTATCGAATTAGAAAATATTTCAAATAAAAGGATTTACCCTACGAATACAACCAAACAAGAAACATAAAATAAGGTCAACTTAAACATTTTAGGATAATTTAGTCCCTACTGTATACACCTTAATGTCATTCCTTAAACAACCTGTCAACACTAGCATTTATTCACAACAACAGGCAACAAATAATCTGTACACCAATATGTGATTTTCTAGTAGGCATTCAAGCATACATATATCATATATTACATAAACATCAACAAAACTAAGCACTTAAACCTTTTCCCCATTGACGTCGGCTGACGGTACACACTGCGTCTTCACTATAGTGTTCATTTAACCTCTTACTCGAAAAACAACTTTTAATTTCTTGTAAAAATATCTTTAAAGAAAACTTTTGAGTCTCAAGCTTGAGATCAAAACCCACCAAGTGAGTTTGATTCACTCAAGCTATTGCTCTGATACCAACTTGTAACGTCCCAGTTTTTAAACCAATTTAAAATAAATAATAAAACAATTTCAGTAAAATCACCTTATATTTTAAAAACATTCACATCTCAAAATCTCTAATTATTTAAAAACAAAACAATTAATACCAAATTGGTCCAGCAGCGGGAGTCAACAAGGCAAAGTCAACTCAATACAAATTTTCGAAAGAAGCTACATCAGTGTATACCCGTCATGTCCAATCGTCAATTTCACCTGTATAACCTGTAATGGTAATTTAATAGGAAAAGGATAAGCACACGGCTTAGTGAGTTCCAACATCTACATAGTATATCAATCATACATACTTAACCCCTACAGGAAAAATACTACCATTTATCACGCATAACCTGCTATCTATGTAGTTAATCGCGCCGGTATAGCGCCGGTATAGCGGTTCGCGGTGGTCAGCATAATCGCGGTTCAGTTTAGCGGTGGAAAATAGCGGTACCGGTATAGCGCCGGTATACCGCCGCGATTTACCGCGATTCACCGCGATTTACCGCGATAATGACCGCGATTTACCGCTATTATCCGGGTGGAGGAAATTTTTTTTTTTTTTTTTTGATACTTTGACATTTTCTATATTAGAATGTTATATTATGTTACTTATTTCTTAAATTAAGCATTATGTGATGTTTTTTGAATGACTTTTATGATATTAATTCTACTAGTAATAGTCTAATATATAAATTCTACATATTACTAAAAAACCGCTATATCACCGCTATACCACCGCGAGAACCGCAAAATTAAATATCGGTAGGTTACCGCGATTACGGTTTTGACCGCGATAACTGCATAGCCTACTATACTCATACTCAGTACACCGAACTATAGTCTTCTACTCAACATTTTGAGCCGCGCATGCTCTGTACGTCGAGCCATGCGTATCTGCTCAGTCAGAGCCGCGTATACCCTGTACGTTGGGTCATACGTATCTGCTCAGTAAGTCTAACACCTCTGCTCAGCACTCAGAGCCGCGCATACTCTGTACGTCGAGCCATGCGTATCTGCTCAGTGCATCTTGCGGACATCTCCATATTGCTCAGTACGTCGAGCCCGTATTCTCTACACACTAGACCTAGACACGTCTAGTACTAACCACACACCATACCCCAACAACTATAACTATAAAAGGAATGTATAATATTAATAAAATACACATAACCTGGTACTATCCACAAACATCTTACAAGCACACAAAATTCAGTAAAGCACATATAACGTCTATACAATGTAGTGAGAAACTCACCTTAGTAGCTAGGTTGGTCTAGCTATAAAAATCCATTGGTTCTTGAATGTACTTGCTTCCAATCATCTATCAACCTCTATTGATTTAATAGGAGGTTAGTATATAATATACAACTAACACATATTCTTTATCAAAACATACGTGAACTCTTTTTAAACATCGACTAATTCCATTTCAAATGTTAAGTGTAATTATTAAATCATGATAGTCTATAATTCCTTTTTAAACGACTCGTCACATTTAAATAATTATCTTAAATATTATTATTTAGCTCATTTAACCCAATATATCGTTTGACCTATATATATATAATTAAACTAATTAAATCTAACACTTCATAAACTTAAATCTCCAAAATTTACATCCGTTTAATCACGTTAACGGGTCCATAATCAATTAGGCCCAAGACCATATGACCACTTTGTGAGTAATCCAAAACATGGCCCAAAAATTGATTTAGTCCACTAGACTAAGACCCAAAAACCAAAATATGATCTAATAGTCAAAAGAAAAGAAAGTCAGTATCTTACAGCGATGAACTTCATCCAGGCACTATTTTGTCCCGACAGTTGCATCATCTCCACGATTGAAACCGCCGAAGAGAATCCTGCACCACCACAAAGTCGTCGGAGGAGAACCCCGGCCAACAAAATCTCTCTCTCTCTCCCACTTTCTAAGGCTATCGTTGCCAACACAGACATGCCGGAAGCTCACCAAGGAATAAGGAGGTTCACCGGAAAAGATGAAGTCGACCCCGACCGGCCTTCCATCTTTCCGTCTCGTTTCTCTCTCTAGAATCCTTTCTCTCTCTCTCTCCTATTCATTATTTCTCTCTCTCTCTTTCGTTGAAGATAAGCAACAGATACGCACACACATACATACCCCTGCCTATCCACCACCATCGCCACCGTATCCATACATTCCGGCGTTCTGGTTACCATCTCCATAACCACCGCCATCGCTAACAACCACCCGCGCCACCACCTGCTAGCCGCCATCTTCTTCTGTCTCATTCTGGAACGCCACAAGAATCACCACCATCGCCATCTTCTCCGCTGCTTGGCATCGCGACAGAACCCGCCGGCTACCAAACCACCAACTCATGTAGTAGCAGCAAGAGGAGATGAGAAGAGAGGAAAACTCACGACAATTGGCAGAAAAACAAGAAGGAGAACGATAGTGATTGAGAAAAGCTTTTAGGAAACAATAAACGACCTTTTCTTGAAAGCAAACAAAACATAAATATTATAGATGGCCATCATAATGTGAAAATATGACATGCAATAATTTCATTCTTCCAATTACACAAAAGACACGTTTCATGTTGCGTAAGTCAAAAAGCAACAACAATCACTTCGGGTTATTAGCAAGACTAGTCCCTACATTTTCATCTCCTATTTTTGTTTAGTCTATATTTCATTTAAATGACAATCCAAGTTTTAAAAGTGACAAAATCCACCTCAACATATAATTTAATTTCTAAGTCTATAAGATTATTATTATTATTATTATTTGTCGTAATAACCGGATTAAATTTCTCAAATCGTTTTTAGCGATAACAAATTTTAAATAAACTAAAAGTAAACAACGTTAATAAAAATTAGGGTGTTACAGTAGGGGTGGTCAAAAGACACTACTGGGATGGTACCTCCCGTCGCGAAGTAGTTGTCTAATTAGTACCTTGATGGATGAATTCGTTTCATGCTGTTGAGGGAGGAACTAAGAATTTATGATAATTGCAAAGAATTTAGGATTGGGACTCATTAATTAATAAAGTCTTTATTCCATCAAAACGGTTATTTAAATGATTTTGGGGATTCTCATTAGTCAATGATCATGTTAGATTTAACTTCCAAGTTGATGAATCCCGTCATTACTCACTAGGCATTTTCAATGTCTAGCTATTGTATTTTGACATGTATTAAAGTGATGAATCTTGACATGTATTAAAGTGAAAATAGTAAACAAATACTTAGAAGGATAATTGGATATTTAAAAGGTCATGCTTGTGTAGCAGATACTTAAACTTATGTTTTGATATTTTGTTTGAACAATCCTCGTATTATTACTATTATGATCGGTGAACTTTTACAAGTAAAAAGACTACGATACCGTATTTTCAACAAATGACGAGTTGAATGATTTTTAAGCAATATAATCATTAAAATAAAAGAGGATGTTTCAAACATTATAAATAGATACTATAGGCTTCAAAAATATATCGCAAGATTCGTGATCTGCGAAATGTACATAAGTTGTAGTTTCATTGAAAAATCACAAACACAAAACATCCATGTGGCTTTCAATACTAACATACTAATTTTATCAGAGCAAAACACATATGATAAAAATACTTAAATACACGCAACACACTGTATTCCTATAGCTGTGGTAAGTAGGGTCGAGCACATCAAAACTCGGTCTAATGAGTCATGCCATCATATCTCATTTAGAATTTACCTATTTTCAATAAATTTAAGTAAATAACGAAAGGAAAGTCGGTTCATGAAAATTAAAAATTATGAAAATTCTTTCAAGAATTTTAAAAATCAAAAGTTTAAATCCAAAACAATAATAATAAGAAAACTCAATATTTGGTCAACTAATTGATTTGACTTAAGTGTTAAACACCAACACCAATACATGGTTAATCGATTCTAAAGCTATTTGGAGAATAATCAGCAATGACTTAGTAATTGGGATTTCTACTTATATTGTCTCAAAATAAGTAGAAATGCATAAATATAAAGAAGTATTAAAGAGGTCTCTTAGTCTTTTTTTTTTATTGGAAACGACAAATATTACATTACACATATTCTACACCTAAACCATCTAATCCCCTAGTGGTATTTGAACCCGAGACCTCTAGGAGGCCGGATATACTCTTGTGCCGCTGGACCATCAAGGAGGCCGGGTATACTCCTGTGCCGCCGGACCGTTAGTCAACACAATTGTTTGTTATTCATCTCAACTTGAGGCTAAATCCAACATACATATACCATCCATCTTGCTGAATTCACTTTCCAACTATATCTACTAAAATACAAACTATTTATATGTAGAAACCAAACCTTTGATTCAATTTCGTCTTTACTACTCTAGATCACTCATGCTAAAGAACCACTTATAACATGATAATTATCGAAGGAATTGTTGATACCAAAGTTCTCCTATGAAACACAAGTGAAGTTTGCAAACTTATTACAAATACAAGGATGAATAAAATCCTCGTTACAAGGCAATGAGCAAAGGTATTCGGAAGATTTTCCAAAAATTAACTCACACGAGAAGTCACTGATGTTTATATTGTTTCTAATTCGGATCGATTTATTGTCTCATGACTTATGTTTTTAGGTTCGGACCATTTGACCCGTTTAACGATCAAGTTCGACAAAGTTGTTGCTTTTATCAATAATCGACCAGACTTTGCTACACTTTTAAAGATGAACTAACCACAAAAATAAACATACTTACGGCCAAATATTATTTTATAAAACATAGCTAAATTTGTCAACTAAGTTGGGAGGTACAGGTACTTACCATTTGTAAAATAAAGACACGACTTTTGCTGTCAAACCCAATGTTAACCCTATTGACTTTTAGCCAGCGCAGAACCTTCCTTCCCTTGTTCCAAGCTCACTGTCAGTTCCCCTTCCACAAATTAAAGGTAGAAAACGTAAAATTCCAAATTCCCCCTTGATCAGGATCCCTAATCTCCATGGAAATACACTCTTAAGGTAAAATATCTCTATTGTTCTTCATTTCACACTCTCTTAGTGCTAATTTATCTATTTTTCCCACTCGATCACTTGGATTTCGCTTCTTTTGATTTTTTAGCTGATTTCTTGTTTTAATTGTAGTACCTAGGGTTTCCGAAAACGATGCCTAATTTTCCCGTACAGATCGAGATACTCTGATAGATTTTGTATCGTTATTCATCGAGTTTGCCGCGATTGTAGATTGTTTGTTTGTTTGTTTGCTTTTTATTTATTTTTTATTTTTTTTATTTTATGTGAGTTTAGGATTCAGATTGACTGGTGATGCGTTCAGATGTCGAGTGCTAATTTCGTATATGAGAGAGAATTAGTTAATTCACTTTAATTTTGACCAAATGAATTTTCGAGTTTATTTGGATTTATTATGCTTGAGAAGCGTTTTGTTCGAAGTAGTTTCGATGGCCACAATAACATGGAGACTATGCGCTAAAAGATAATGAACAAGCAAATGAAAAGTGTTGTAAATCATAATCTGCAGTTTGTTATTTCAGCTAGAACAGGCTATATGTTAAGTTCATTTGTCATTTCGAAAGAGATTGTTCCATATGTAAAGCTCCTGGCGATCTACCATCTCTAGATGATTAGATTAAATTAAAAAGATAATTTATCAAACTCTTGATTTTCTTCAATGGTTCAGTTGGGTTTATGCTTCAAGTTCATCATATATGTAGCTTCCTTTGATGCGTGTTTATACTGTAGCGATGGTCTGAGTGAAACTTATGTTTATAGGGTATTATGCTTCTATATGCTTGATAAATACCATGAGAGCCATCTAAGTGGTTGCTAATTCCTCTTCTAAGCTCTGAATAAGGGTTTACAACACATCTTTAAAGTGTTTGTACAAATTGACTAATTGTCCAATTACTAATACCTCATTAAATCCCACGAAGGGGCGTGTGCTTATATTTTGTTGTGAAGAAGTGTTCCCTAAAAACATAAGTATTCGTGACCTATTAATTATTTAGTTATGTAGCATGTTTAAATTGCAAGACTTGAACTTCTGAAATTTCATTCTTACTATGTGTTGTATTTGCATAAATTAGTACATACCCATCTTGAATTATCATGAAACTAGTATATATTTTGTTAATTAAGTACAATATATAAGCACCAAGTGTGAAAATCAGGTTACCATGTTATTATGCATTTTGGTAGTTTAAAAAGCACTTCATATGATTCCTAATAAGTAGCCAGACTTTGACTTCTATGCCTTTCAAATTCAAAGTTGATATTTTTTTCTAAATAACCTGTGAAAAATCTATGCCACTATATTTCACAATTGGTATGTTCAATAAAAATCAACCAATCATCAATTTGTTCTGGAAATGTCAAATTATGTCAACTTTGGAATTGGAAAAATAGTCAATCTGACTCAGAAGTCAAACTACACCTCCTTCCTGGGAAATGAGGTAGTATTATTTATAATATTAACATACACATAATGTGATATTTCTCCATTAACAATCATCAATAACGTCTTTATTCATTTGTGGAAAACGAATCTTGACTAACACTTACCAAGGTAAATAAATCTGCAAAATTTCATTCAGTGAAAAACACTTAAAAAGTTCCTAAATTTTAATTTCACTCTGATATTATTCTTCTATGAATCATTTTGAAGTGATATTTTGATCTATCAGTAAAAAAATATATCATGGAGGACAAAACTGTCAAAACAATCGACTTTCTTCGTGCACGATTGCTAGCAGAAAGATCTGTCTCAAGAACAGCAAGGCAACGGGCTTATGAACTGGCAAAAAGGGTAAACTTATAAATACAAATTATTTATTTTTTCTTTTTCTTTCGACCCCAAATAAATCTTTGTAACATTCTATTTCTTTTCATAACTTATAAAGGTAAGTGAGTTAGAAAAGCAGCTGAAATACGTGTCGATTCAAAGAAAAAAGGCAGAAAAAGCAACAGTAGATGTTCTTGCAATTTTAGAAAGCCATGGAAGCAACGATCTTTCTGAACAATTCGATTCAAGCTCTGATGACCAAGAAGAAATGTCTAGTCAGCATGCGGAAACATCGACGCATGTGAAAGTTCCGGAAACCGATACGGAAGGATTTTCGGGTTCCGAGGTAGAATCTTCTAGAAGCTTGTCTTGGAAAAGCAGTAAAAATTCGTCGTCTCGATATCTTGAAAAGAAATACACGGAAGCTTCTAGAAGAAGACGTAGTAATAGTTTTACATCAACCGGTTCTTCACCGAGACGTGTTGGTAAATCATGTCGCCAGATAAGACATAGAGAACATAAGTGTGTGAAAATTTTGTTATATTATATACATATTGATTATGGAATATGGTTCTTCTGGAATTAATTAAAATATGTTGCCAGGTCAGGGGGTGACGTGTCGCAAAATGATGACCTGGCTAATGGTCATGGTGAAGATGAAGGGCGGGCGAGTTCGAAAGGTGTGAAAAATAATGGAAGTGAAAAAGACATGGAAAGGGCGTTGGAACATCAAGCTCAATTTATAGCACAATATGAAGCAGAAGAAAAGGCACAAAGAGAATGGGAGGATAAGTTTAGAGAGAATAATGGATCAACACCCGACTCGGGTGACCCCGGGACCCACTCAGATGTAACAGAAGAAAGAGACGAAAACAAGGCTCCAGCTCCAGTTTTGGTTCCGGTCCCACCTAGCTCTAATGACAAAATTACCCCTGCAAGTCAACAAATTGATGCGAACTTCAGTCAAGAACCCAACATCAACACTGAACCCGTACTGGACCCAAAGAACAGTGACATGGACAACAAAGTGTTAGATAATCAAAACCATCCACCAGATTTTCAGAATACCCCTAGACATTTCAGCCCAGGACACGTGTCATCTCCTCAAGATAGTACCTTGTTGTATAAAGGAGACCAACAAACTTCAGGTAAGTCATATGAAGCTACTCCCCAAAATCCCGGTCAATTAGGATCTGTTCTCGAGGCACTACAACAGGCTAAATTATCACTCAGATCCCTCGAAAAATCTCCATTAATACAAAATGGTCCTTCTGTTCCTACTTATAGAACTGTGGACAAATTTCCAGTTCCTTTTAGCTCTGCCAGGCTTTTCAGGTTACCAATTGATTATGAATATGGAGGACCACCACCAACAACAACAACAACCCGAGCTAATAACTCCTTGACTTATGATTCTAGATTAAGTTTGACTAGTCAACACTCCGGCCCTTCTGGAGGTCAATTAGGTCAATTTGTTTCTAGCCCGTATACAGAATCCCTTTCTAGTTCATCCACTTCTCTTGATGATCGGTTTCGCATGGTCCCCACCTTCCCGTACCAAGAAACTAGACTCGAAATCGGCCCGCCTGCCCTGGGCGTGGGCCCGTCTGCCCGTGACCCGAGATTGAACGTGGGTGTGGGCCCGTCTTCCCGTGATCCACGATTGGATGTGGGTTTGGGCCCTTTTGCCCGTGATCCGAGATTGGATGTGGGGTTGGGCCCGTCTGCCCATGATCCAAGATTGGTTGTGGGCCCGTCTGTATTCGATCCAAGATTGGAAATGGGCCCGAGTTTTACGGGTGATAGATACATGAGGAGTGGCGATAGTCCTCTTCAAACCCGGTCCTTGTACGGTGATTATATGAGACCGAATATGTACAAGTAAGATTTGCATGAAAAAGATTGTATATTTTTAAATATATTTTGTAGTTAAAAGGTTGGTTTCTTTGTTTTTTTGGTACTGTATTTATAAGTTAATTATATTGTATACTTGTATTATTGTGAAAGAGACCTAGGTGTATTTCTGTTGTAGTTGCCTCGGTATCTGTGTTTAATCAGTTATCGTATCAATGTTTGACTTTTGAATACAAATTGAAATTAGTATATATTTAATTATGTAATTCATGTATTGATCTGTCGCACGTTGCATGGCATTTTTGTTCCAACTCACCTATAGGAGAAAACAGAACTCATATCAACCGAATTTTAAGTAAATTAGTCAAAATTGACATTTTTACAAATTCATATCAACATAATTCAACATATATTTTTACAAGATTGAAGGAATTGGTTAATCAACTTTTGATTCAAGACATTTTTATTTAGAGTTTCCACTTGACAAACGCTGTAATTTGTCTTCTTCGTTATCCTTTCACAGATGTAGAATTTCTTAAGGACTGGATATTGTTTTATGTTAGCATTCTAGGCTTGTTACCAATTAGGACTAGTCGCAACATCCAAAAAAACGTTGTTTAGACAGAGTGTAGACATGCACATTTTTTTAGGTCACGTAATATTATCATTTCATGTAACATTTCGGATATAATATCTAATAAGCGTAATTAAAAAATATGATAATAATAATAGTATATAAGATATCGTAAAAAATACAAACAAAAAACAGTATAAGAAATAGAAAAAAGTTGGAAGGAAATAGAAATGCTTGGATTTGGAACCAGGCCTTGGACCACTTTAAACCGGTCCGAAATCAAGCCTAATTAATCCTCACTCCAATCTCCAAAGCCTAGCGTCTATCTGGACGTTGGATTAAAGAATGGTGTTGGTAAATAAATCCCAAATGATAGAGATTATGATTCTTAAATATTATAACAATCACCTAAAAGGTACGTGTTCAAACGTCAATTTATTAGTATAAAAATAGGATAGATTGCAGGAAATATAAATATGTTTTACTTATTTATTTATTTATTTATTATAGGGCAAATTTCATAAAAGACACTAACTCTTCAAAAAATTTCGATTTTGACACTGTGTTATTTTTTTTTCAATTAAGTCACTAAGTTTTCAATTTTTTTCAATTAAGTCACTATGTTTTCAATTTGGTTTCAATTTTGACCATTTGACCGGTCAACCCGGTAGTCAGCTGACGTGGCATGATGACATGTCAGTCTTTGATGATGCGACGCTGACGTGGCATGCTGATGTGGCACCCGAGTGTCAAAATTGAAAACATAGTGACTTAATTGGAAAAAATTGAAAACTTAGTGTTTTAATTGAAAAAAATAACAGTGTCAAAATCAAATTTTTTTTTGAAAAGCTAGTGTATTTTTTGTAATTTTTCCTACATTTTTTAAAATGATAAATTCGTCTTTTTACGTTTTTGGAACGTATAAATATATATTTTTTACAAGTATAAAGACGTATTTTTATACTTTTAGAAGCATACATACATTTTCATACGTATATATAGTATATACGTATTTATACTTCTAAAGACGTAAAAAACGTATTTATTCTTCTAAAGACATAAAAAATGTATTTATACTTCTAAAAATGTATTATACTTCTAAAATATAATAATATGTATTTATACTTCTAAAGACGTAAAAAACATATTTATACTTTTTAAAATGTATTATACTTCTAACCGAACGAACTTAAACCAACATAAAAATATATTTATATTTCTAAAAACATAAAAATATGTATTTATACTTCTAAAGACGTAAAAACTTATTTATACAACTAAAATGTATTATAATTCTAACCGAACGAACGTAAAACAACATAAAAATATGTATTTATACTTCTCAATGAAAAAACAGAAATTAACGAATAAATACTTTTACGTTTTTAGAAATATAAAATACGTTTGTTTTGCATATAATCACATATCGTATCAATTTTGTAAAAATATAAAATACGTTTGTTTTATATATACTTATGACAATGTATCTATGTTTCTAAAAATATAAAAATACGTATTTATACTTGTAAAAAAATATATTTATACGTTCTAAAAACATAAAAAGACAAATTTATCATTTTAAAAAATGTAGGAAAAATTCCAAAAAAGACACTAACTTTTCAAAAAAAAATTGATTTTGATACTGTTATTTTTTTTCAATTAAAACACTAAGTTTTCAATTTTTTCCAATTAAGTCACTATGTTTTCAATTTTGTTTCAATTTTGACACTCGGGTGCCACGTCAGCATGCCACATCAGCGTCGCATCATCAAAGACTGACACGTCATCATGCCACGTCAGCTGACTATCGGGTTGACCGGTCAAATGGTCAAAATTGAAACCAAATTGAAAACATAGTGACTTAATTGAAAAAAATTGAAAACTTAGTGACTTAATTGGAAAAAAAAATAACACAGTGTCAAAATCGAATTTTTTTGAAAAGTTAGTGTCTTTTATGAAATTTGCCCTTTATTATAAATAGAGGCAATGTATTTTACTTTTTACCCCTTGTAACAATATATATACATTTCTTTACCTATTATAGCGACTTACTTATATTTTTTTTACCTATAATAACAATATGTATCTCATAGTAACGATATACTTATTTTTTAAAAATAATAGCAATGTAGAAGCAATTATTTACTCGTAATAGCAACATATATAATTCTTTACTATTAATGGCAATATCTAGTAAATTAAGTACAAAGTATATATTGGTAGCAAAGTGTAAGCGAATTGCTATTATTGGCAGGGGCGGCCCTTAAGGGGTATAAGATAACAGCTATAAGATAACACCGTATTTTATATTATGTTATTTTTAAATCACAATGTCTTTTGGATAAAGTTTTTGGATCTGCTTTATATTGTTGGTTATTTGATGCTTATTAGTTATTACTTGAAATTGGTAATTTTAGTTACAGCCTACAAACGGTTCGTATTATTGTTTTAATTAAAGATTTTGGGCATTTAGTTAATATTTAACTGATCTATTTTAAACTGTATGCTAAATTAAATATTATAAATATTTCTAACAGATGAAATATTTTAAGGGAAAATTATTGACTTTAATATTTATCTAATTTTTTTTTCATAATCTATGGTGCAAAATTAATTGAAACAGTTTTAATAAATGAATGATGTATTACATAATCTTATGATTTTGACTTGTTAAAACGCATATTAAACTCTACATATTAGTATAAATAAACATCTGATGAACACATACATAAGGAAATGCTAAAATATAATAGATCATACACACACATTTTATCTTGTTGCTAAACTGACACGACATGTTAACCCAATATAAACTCGATATGAAATAAAAGGATTTGGATAAGAGATTTCAACTCATTTAATTAAAAGTTTGACATGCCATAACACAAAAATTAAACAGGTAATGTTAGAGTTGAAAATTTCAACTTGAAAATGACTGAAATATTACCCATTTATTTATATGCAAACTTGTTTTTTAATTGTTTAGGTAAATTGGATAGTATAAAAACCAAAATCAGATGTAAAAGAAAATATTTGGGTTGAGTAGTTTTGTAATTGGAAGTCGTTTAACCGTCTAGGTCAAGACTTCATTTTTTTCCATTTTTCCTTTCTCTCCCATACTACATAGTCCCATTCAACCGTTCTCTCATGCTCGTTACATCACATACTCAACTCTTACAACTGTCTACTTTGCCTTCTAAATTTACTATAAGATTTGCCATTTTGTCGCCTAACTCCTTATTTTTCTAGATTTTTATTTTGTTTTCTTTCCTCTTGCACAACTCATACTCTTTCAACATGACTCAACACATTTACAAGCTCTAAACCATAAACCCACTAACTCGATGCGATCTCGACACAAAATAAACAGGTTGACACGACACATCAAGATAATTAAACGGATAGGTTATGATCAAACTCTGTCAACGCGTTTGACGTTTCAACCAAACATAGGCCTGCAAGGTCCAATAAAAACGTGATCCTTACCGGTTTAAAAAATTAGTAATAAAAAAAAAGTTCGTTTAGGACCCTAAGATTGGGTTATTGACACCGTAGTACAATCAAGTTTGGTAATTGTCCCGTATTAGTCACTAAAGTTTTTTTTGCGCAGTAGGTCACTAAATTTGAATTTTACATGTTAAATAGGGGCTCGACATTAAAACTAACTGGTTTCAGGTTAACCCGCTTAATTGGCATTATTACGTGGCAACATATATGCCACACATTTAAGGTCTTTAAGGAACACCGACACTGCCCTTCTCCACTTTGCCACAGTCGAGTAAGTGAATAAGAATCTCAAGCGCAATATCAATCGTTTATTTTCTCCGCCACTTATGCACCTCAAATGCCAATTCCGATGAGTTTGTCACTGTAATCCTCTAAACCATCTCCATTATCGTTCCTTCGATGATATCGTTCACTTCTTCATTTGTTAATGTCATCGAAAGACGCAAACACACTGAGTAAGTGATTTTTTCTCAAACTGTGAGTGTTTCCATTAGTACGTCGTCTTGTGTGACGTAAGCCTACGATTATGTCAAAATATCAAATGGGGGAAGCATAATTGTCACCTGTTGGTATAGATATTTGTTGATGGAGTTAAAATCACTTACAACAGTGTCGTAGCTTAGTTTTCTATTCTCACCATTGAGAAGAATGTCGCCGGTTATTACCACGTTATTCGATAACCGATATGTAATTGTTATGATCAGAATTGTAGCAGCATGATTAATTTGAAAAAGGGTGCAAAATCTATACATGCTAAGGAATCGAGAAAAGTGGAGTTTTCGGTGCCACATAGGCCCATGATGGCCATGATTCGACATACAACATTTTTAATGATTCCATTGAGCAAGCGCTTGGTGTGTATAACACCCCATTTCTCAAAACCAAAATTTGTAATCATAATAACAAAATTTTACATTAAAAAAGTGTGGTTTAACAAAAACCATTATAAAACTCAAAACACTGAGTGGGATAATACAACCACAAGTACAAGGCCATAGTTGAAACATACTATGATACACAAGTCCCATTAACTACACACTTTAATGCTCTAACAGTCTTCTAGGCTTTATCTACTTCACCCGAGTACATAGCATTTTACAAAAACAAACTTACGTAAGACATAAAGCCTTTGTGAGTAATGTGTGTTTTTAACCCCAAAAGCTTACTAATCAGACTGAATACAACTCATGAATTATCATTCATCTACTATATTTCTATATGGGTATTCCTCATACTCATTATTCCTTCCCAAAATGGAACTAATCCATCTGTAAGGGCGTGCTAATTTCATCTCCCTTCGTGGCATAGAACAAATCTGACCACAAAGGCGTGCTGGTTTTATCTCCCTTCATGGTGTAGAACATATCCAACCATAAGGTCATGCTAAGACAACTACTTCGCGAATGGAGGTACCATCTAGTAGTGTCTTGTGACCCTTCAAACGGGTAAGGTCCTAGTCCAGGCAACTCTTTTCATTACTTTTATTATTTAAATCATATTTCTATTTCTTTCATCTCATATTGGCATTAACTTTAAACATAACTCAAACACATAGTAATATCAAAGCTCTTGTATAAATTCACTTTCAAAACCTTAGCTTTGAAAATCATTTATCAATTCCACAATTAAGAATGGATTATTTGTTATGTATCAAATAAAATATACACATATACTTACCTTAAGATCTCGAAAGAAATGTCTAAGTGTTCAACACTTCTTTACCCTTTCCTTGATCCTCAATCACTTGATCCGCACCTATAGAAATCAATTATATTATGACATAAACTCATCTTTTTAGGTTTCTACACTATATAAAACTTACACTAGAAGTTGGAGACCAAACTACACAAGTAGAGCAACAATGGGAATGAATTGCATGAATTCAGGTCACACGGGTCGTGTCAGACCTTACAGTTATCGGGTTCAGGTCACACGGGTCGTGTGAGACCCTTAAACTCTCGGATTGCAAACCAGGCTCCCCCACAAGGGTCGTGTGGCCTCATACGAGGAGTGTTACACACAGACCCGTTTTTCTTTTCTTCTTGCACATCTTGTAATATTGTTTTGTCCGGTTTTAGTCCTAACTAAAGTTGAATGTGAAAGGTTTTCCGCAACCATGAACTAAATAACCTAAGTTCACATGCAACCTAGAAAAGATCTATGTTTTCTTTCTTTGAACATGTAACTAATTCCTAAAGGCCAAACAAAAAAAATAACTAAAAGAATAAATCAGAAAACTAACCTTTAGTTTTAATCTTGAAGCTAAGCAGCACAAGTGTCCTGCCTCAAATGAGATCACACCCAGGGATCCAGAGGGTGGACCGAAAATTCCAGAGAGAATAAAAGAATGAGCGAGCGATAATGAGGTCTAGGGTTCCCTATTTATAGGGAACCAAAGGGTAAAGCTAGAAACCCTAGCCGCAGCCCATTTTCAGGATTATGTGTACGCGCGCCGCGGCCTTTACATTGGCGCGCCGCGCGCCCCAATTCAAATATTGAATTCGTACGGATATGTACGCGCGTCGCGGCCTTTACATCGGCGCGCCGCGCGCCGCAATTCAACTATTGAATTTGTACGACTTTAATCCCTGACCTCCTGATTAATCTAATTAATGCCACAGAAATTAATCCAATTAATTTCTGATTAATTATTAATCAATCAACATAGTTTCTAATTAATATATTATCACTTTAATATATTAACAAACCATATATTTTATTTCTATTGATTTATTAATCCCATAATAAACCAACCTTTCTCTCTACCGAACTTTCTACCAAACCTCCAGCTATGAGGGCAACCCAAATGGACTTTGCTTCTATTAATTAGGTAAATACAAATTATTAGTCATGGCTTAGACACCTAATCCAACAGTCTCCCACTTGGATAAGTCTATGACTATAATTACCAATTTAACCTCTGATTAATCAGCAACCTGCAGCTTCCTAGAAACTGCTGCCGAACTCTGACCTAGTCAGTTCTGTCCATAGATAAGTGATCAGATGATCCTCCGTCCAACAAGATATTTTCAGACATGAGACATGGATTGAGATCAATCTCTGTCTGACACACTGTTTCCCGATTTCTGATTTTGCTTATGACTTTTAGACTTCTAATTGAACGAATCAATTCAGTCCTGGCTGGCCAGCGCTTCAGTCAACTTCAAAATCATCGAGTGGCCAACAGATATCTGTTTCCTGTCTGGGTCAAGGGACGAATAAGCTTCGACTAATATGTTATATCTTTTACCCGACAAATCACTCACAACAGCACGTTTTATAACACCGAGTTACCGATGCGTTTTCGTACTATCAATGAACAACCGCCTTGCAAATTATAACTCATATCTCTCCACTTTAAGACCAAAAGATATTATCGTCTCAACATTGCTCGTGATATAATCCATGAAGCAATCCATTGAGCGCGGGTTTATCCAATACTCAAATCTCCATTTCCAAGTACTCATGAACGTTGCAGCAATCTTATTGCTATGTCTAACTCCTTAGACAATCTACAAACCAATTCATGACAGTCTTCCTTCATACTTACTCCCTAAGAGTATGAACGACTGTGGATATTTGAATAATCCAATTATTCAGGAAGTAAACATGCAAAAGTGAAACATAAAATCTGACTGGCAGCTACTCCTGCTTATTACCAAGTCTCCACGAGGTAATCACCAAGTCGGATTTATCATAACTATTATCAGTTTCTTATTCTCTTTTAAACTTTCAATTCAAGCCTTTTATATCTATGTCTATGACCTTTTCAATCTTTCTATGTATCCAAGTGTCTAACACTTATACACTTTATTGCAGATGATCCTATCGGATACTCTTCCGATGATATCTCAATTTGTCATTTTTTGTCATTTTGTCATTCTCTCTCACAACTCCATTCCGGTGATGTGTACCGTGACTGCCCATGGTTCTCGGGTCTTTAGTCCACATGACTACACCCTAAGACAATTTCGAGGTGTCATGATGTGCCGGTGACCCACACGCGCTCCATCAGAAACCAACGAAATTCTTTAACCATGAAGTCCTACAGCACCACGTTCTGGTGTAAACAATTACCGATTTGAAAAACCCTTTCAAATCAATCACCCTAATCATTTCCCAATGATTTCTCACGTCTGTTCAAAAATCCATTCAGTATTCTCAGCCAGGCAATATCCTGAATCCAACTTACAATGCTCTAAGCATTAAGTCATCAGGATATGTTCATAACACTTCTGATTTGTCCAAGATGCTTGAGGAACCTGATGTAATCTCATTCCAAACCCTTTCGGAATCCTAAGATTACCAATAATCCTTGTGTCATGATTTCCGGAAACCATTTCCTTTCGGGGACTCTTTCTTATGCATCTTGAATCCCATCAAGATCATATTCTCAACGGCTAAGTGAATACTGTCAGTCTCATCTATCTGATAGATGTCTATGAACTGCGTAAGTATACTGCACCTTCTTTGTTTCTTTCATGCCAATTCATTACACTTTGCAATGACAGGAAAATCCATTCCTGGGGTTATGCATCTTGAATCTCATCAAGATCATATTGGCAGAATTCTGATTTATCTAATAGATGTTCACAACCACCTGAGTATGTTGTATCTCTTAAAGTCTTTCATAGCGAACCGTTTCTTAACACCAAGTCATTACACTTTGTAATGATAAGAGACGTTTCCTAGAACCAATATGTAACCCACATACAATGATAGTAGATAACAACGATACTCCCACTGGCTTTGACACCGTCATATGACTCTTTCGGACTATTCACAAAATCCAGAACTTATGGCACATTTTGCAAAACCGAAATCCAAACCTTTCCGACATATTAAGGGAAATCTTTCAGGCTATTCACAAAATCCAAACCTTTTGGCCTATTTTGAGAATCCGAATATCCTTTCTTGCGAGATGCCCATGGGACGAATCCCGGGGCCATGTACCTTTCGTAATGGCATGCTCTATGTGAGTCCATATTAGTGTGCCGGTAAACCACACACGCTCCACTAACGACTCACACTATGCCACGCAGAATCCTCTCGGATTACATCTTCTATTGAGAGTGCTTCTCTCAGAATCAATTGCTTGACTCCAAGTGATGACTCATTCAACCAGATGTTCTGTAAGTACATTTCTATGTTCCCTTCTTTTGATGATTCAATTACTCCCACTGGTTCCTAGACCAGTTGTAAAGATCAATCAAACTGTCACATAGACTGTGTCTCGCGGTAAGGTTCTCTTATTTGGCAGCAACTGGGCTCACCAATGCTTCCAGCAGTCGGATTACTTATCCGTACCATCTTTAGTGTTTTACCACTACCCGGTATATCACCCAAATCATAACTCCTTATGACAGTGACAATAACTACTGGTCAAGCGAAGAGAGGGTATGTCAGGTTTAACAGGAATCTAATTCCCGGTCAAGTCCCAGTGGTGACTAAAGGTTCTTTCACTTGGCTAAGTCCTGAACTCATTCAGAATTATTCTTACTCCCACTGTTTCCTTAGAACTTGAGTTCTTTCTAAAAGTAATCTTCTTTCAAAGGATAACTGGAGTGGCCAATGAAAACGACATTGCTGATCAGTTTCAGGCTTGTCATGAGATTCAGACGAATGCTACATGACCCTGGACTTTCTATGTACTAGTGGGACGATCCCAGCTATACATTTCAGACAGTGTCATCATAACCTACTTGGTCTAAGATGTGGTCGGAATATGGCTTCTGCGGTCTGACTGGTTGAACATTCAATTCATTGAAATATTAGTCGGAAATGTATCCAGTGTATCTTATACACCGAGGATCAAAACTATTTCTATCGATGCTCCATCAACTTCCCTAAGACACATTATAACCATTAGTGTTCTTGGAAGAGGATAAACTGTGAAACATTTTCTCAGTCTATGTTGTTACTCAGGTTCTGTTGATCTTATACTTCCTTTGAAATCCTTGAACACTTCAAGGTTCCAATCAATCGCTTATTCCGATAAGCGAAGCCATATTTGTCAAACCATTTGGCAAATATCATGAAGCATAACTAATTGTGTTTTGTTCGAAGATTCGAGCAATACACAGTAACTTATGTGTCTGTTGCTCAAGATCTTAAGGTCTTTTACATCTTATGTAAATTTATGACTTTGTTAATATTGTTCAAGACATGCAATCATCACCTGACTCCAAGTCAACTGATTCCAAAATCCTGTCCATTGGATCTTTGGGCGATTCCTTTCTTGCCACAATTAATTTTATTAAGCACTCAATTCATCATGTGACTCTAAGTCAAATGATTCCAAAGTCCTGTCCAACTGGACCTTTGGTTGAAGTGATTCTCATAAAATTCACTTTAACAATCATAAAGAACACAATTTACAAATCCAATCCCATTGGATGTATCAACATTCAAGTTATTACCATTTACGCCATTAACACATTCACACAAACATATCGAGGATAATTAAAACAACCATTTTAAAAAAATATTCATTAAACCAGAATTATCCTCAGAACAATGTACATTGCGAATCTATGTTAAATGTATCTATAAACTAATAACCAGAACAAATATCTAGCTTAACTCAAAAACCGCACGAGCTTCAGGTCTAATCCGAATATGCTCCTGTGCGACACCATCCCGCATCCTCCAGAGTCCGTGCATACAGAGCAAATGTGAAACACATCCTGTATCAAGGAAATGAGGATCAGGTATTCTGAGTTTTAAGATATTACTGAGTTTGCCAAACGGTTTGGCTTTAGAGCATTTTTCCAATCTTTCTATGACTGTGTCCCACCTTATGGATTCCCAGTTTGAAACATCGAATAATCGGTCCAGACGATCTGGATCATTTCTTGATGCACCTTAATACTGGACTCAATCCTGAAGCAGCTGAATTAATGGAACTATGCTTCTCCATGAACGATTCATACAGAGTCGACATTGAATGCACTTCCACGATTGTCTTATCCGGTTACCCTTTCTGTTCATCAGGATGAACAGATCAGCGAGTTGAGCTAATGCTTAACTCCCGATCGCAAAAGGAAACCAGTTTTATACTGTTCGCCTATGTATCCTCAAACTCGGGAACACGCACACTGGTGCTACTTCCTTCTAGCTTGCAACTTCAAGCTCTTTGAAGATCCTAGTTCGTTCCCTTTATTCAACCAGTTCTCGGAACCTTTCCTCAACTAGCTGTGCTAACTTATCTGACCCCAGGAATTCTAAATCCCTGCGGAACTCGGGGTTAATGATCAATAGCATAAGCCAACGAACTTCCTTGGACTCAATAGCCAAGGAGTCATGCTCATCACAAGCTGCTGTGTGATGCCATGTTTGGGAGCGGACACTCAGTCGGATATGGTTCGCCAGCAAAACTAAGAACTATTCTCTAATTGCAAAACCATATCTCACCATTCAGGCCAGTCAGCCTTACCATACTAAACAGGTGCTTTCTGAAGCTCTCAGAAATGGGTGAAGGAGGAGAAGGAGGAGAATGATACTTTCTTCAGACATATATAAAATTTGAATTTATTCGTTTAATTCATCCTTTTAAATAATTACCCAATATATATTATTTAACAAGGCTAGGATCCAAAATACCCCAACTATGCTGTGAAGAGGGATGCCGTAGTCACAACACAGTGGTCATTAAGGTAGATAACTATTATCAATTTCAGTCTAATGAAATTCCTAGATCTGTGAGATTCATTGAACTGTTCAATGGCATGTTAAATCTCGGATATGCCCCACCGTTTGTGACTGGGATGCCGAGGATCACAAACCGGGTGTGAATAACCATGCAAATTAGCTTGGTACTCTCGGGGTCCATTATCATCTCAAATTGATGTGCCGGTTAACCACACACGCTCCATCAACAATGATAACACCCGAGAAACCCATTGCCACTCTTTATGAACCCTCATTGGTGTGCCGGTAACCCACACACGCTCCACCAACGTTTCATAAAGTGCAATGTGCAATTTCATGGGTTAGCATCAAATTCACATTTTTTCTAAAGTAACTAGATTGGGAATTCTTGTACAGGTTCTAGTACTTTGATCATTATACTTTTAATGATTAAGCGGTCCTATCAAAACTGTTCGGCTAACGACCCTCTACTGATCAGGCGAGCGGTGGGTGAGAGTGAACACCCATTAGACCGCCATTTTATAGGCAGTCTCCTTATACCCACTTTATAGACCAGCTTCGTGAATGAGGCCTACTAATGATTTGACTAACCAATTTATCTTATACATATAGTATTAACTTTTAATAATATATATAAGATGTATTTTAAATCTTTTAAAATATTCCACGTTTATCTTTTAATTTCCTGAAATTTAACTATTAAACTTCAAATTAAATTAAACCTTTAATTTGATTTAATTTATCTTTTAATTAAACTATTAATTAAATTAATTAAATCTTGATATTTTAAACCTTTTAAAATATTTTAGGATTTATCCTTTAATTTTCGAAATTTAACCATTAAATTAAAATTAAATTAAATCCCTTGAATTATCTTTTAATTAAACAATTAATTAAATTAATTCAAATATAGATAGGTTTTTCCAAATTAATCAAATCAATTTAAACCTATCTTAAACTCCTAATTATCGAATTCAAACAAACTGGGTTTAAGGTTATCCATTTAATTAACCAATTAAAGTTACCAAAAATAGAAAACCTCCTAAAACCCTAATAGGCAAATCGAAAAAGAAGGGGGGAGGGGCAAGGGTTTCAAAAACCCTAAACCCTAAAAACGAAATCAGGCCCAAAAGATTTATAAACAATAAACCCTAATTAGGAAAACTATTACAGCCATTCAATAAGAAAACAACCAAATGCTCTGATACCACTGAAAGGTTTTCCGCAACCATGAACTAAATAACCTAAGTTCACATGCAACCTAGAAAAGATCTATGTTTTCTTTCTTTGAACATGTAACTAATTCCTAAAGGCCAAACAAAAAAAATAACTAAAAGAATAAATCAGAAAACTAACCTTTAGTTTTAATCTTGAAGCTAAGCAGCACAAGTGTCCTGCCTCAAATGAGATCACACCCAGGGATCCAGAGGGTGGACCGAAAATTCCAGAGAGAATAAAAGAATGAGCGAGCGATAATGAGGTCTAGGGTTCCCTATTTATAGGGAACCAAAGGGTAAAGCTAGAAACCCTAGCCGCAGCCCATTTTCCGGATTATGTGTACGCGCGCCGCGGCCTTTACATTGGCGCGCCGCGCGCCCCAATTCAAATATTGAATTCGTACGGATATGTACGCGCGTCGCGGCCTTTACATCGGCGCGCCGCGCGCCGCAATTCAACTATTGAATTTGTACGACTTTAATCCCTGACCTCCTGATTAATCTAATTAATGCCACAGAAATTAATCCAATTAATTTCTGATTAATTATTAATCAATCAACATAGTTTCTAATTAATATATTATCACTTTAATATATTAACAAACCATATATTTTATTTCTATTGATTTATTAATCCCATAATAAACCAACCTTTCTCTCTACCGAACTTTCTACCAAACCTCCAGCTATGAGGGCAACCCAAATGGACTTTGCTTCTATTAATTAGGTAAATACAAATTATTAGTCATGGCTTAGACACCTAATCCAACAGAATGAAGGCTAAAACATTCACTAGGGACACTTTCTTACTTCAAATCACCCTTATAACTCAAAAACACTTTGATATCATACAAAATCATGTAAACCCAAATTCTAGGGTTCTTGAGCTTCAAACATGAATTCATGACTTCTAATTACATCAAATGGTTGGATTGCGTTCCCCTAAGATCAGAACACAAAATAAGGGTTGGAATCATAGGATTATCCTCATCCACCCACTGAATTTCGGATTCACCCATATATATCCCCAAAAAGTGGGTTAAACAACCTCAAGATTGTGATCTATTACCTCAAAGTACTTTGAAATCTTCAATTCCTAGTTAGTTTCTTCCAATTCAGCTTCAACTTCTCAAGAGCCTTCAAAAATCGAGCAGAATTTCTTCACCTGGAGGTTCTTCCCGTTTCCAAATGAGGAGGAATAGAATGTTCCTCCTATTTATACCTCCACACTTTGCAAAAATGACCATTTGGTCCTTTTAGTTCCCTTTTATTCACTAATGGTCCAAAACTCCTAATATTTCATTTAAGGTTTATTTCTTACAATCTTACCACAATAGCATAATATTATTACATAAAAGTCACTCATAGGGCCAAAAGACCAAATTGCTTTTTTTACTTCCTTCTACTGTCAAGATATAATAAAACTAAGTATCGCTCATACTATAATATAATTTCTTCATTAGTATTTTTTTCTCGGGTTCTCACAGTGTGTCCATGTCCGAAGTTAGGTAACACCACTCTCAGATCTTGCCATATCAAATACGTTGCTCTTTCTCTCAAACACTTGCTCGCACCCATAATCACTCCACCGTCGGTGATTGTTTCGGGTAAAAGCAAGGACGTGTGTGATATTACATATTATTAAAGAACTGGATAAGTATTTTCTCCGGGCAGCGGATTTCGGCAGAAAATTGTCGGCTTTGTTGGAAGTTCCGACTTGCATCTTTCCTGACCAAACATCCTCGGGTATAACCGCGTATTATGTTCGTCGACCACGACATCGGGGAAACGCTCATCAAAGACAACCAGAATGTGTATATGGCGTGGCCTATATGTTGCCACGTCACCATGCCAACTAAGCTGGTTAACATGTAAACCAGCTAGTTTTAACGTCGAGCCACTATTTCAACTTTAGTGACATATTTTGTAAAAAAAAAAACTTTTAGTAACCAATCCGAAACAAAAACCGAACTTGATTGGGCTAGAGTATCAATAACCCCTAAGATTCCTAAGTTAGCTTATAATTTAACGATCAATTGTAAAAGTTAAACATAACTTCTACTCTTATTTTCAACTTATTTTTTGGTTATTTTATTGTTTTATCCAAACATATTTTCTTAAGTCTAGAAATATTTAATCATATGATTGATCCAGCAACCTATCCGGTGGTTTTGAGCATATAATAACAATATCTTTGTTAAAATTTAAGAACATCCTTTGTACAAGAATCCATTAAAATAACAAAGTCCGGTGAAGTGCAATTATTTTGGTTATTTATATTTTGGGTTTATGCCAATTTTGGTAAAGCTATTTTCAAATTCTTTTAAAACAAGTTATTGACAAAACTTTAATTTTGAAGCCATTAGCATTATTATGAGATAGTGGTTGGGATATTTTAGTGTGTGAGAATATCGTGATAATCAAATGCTTTGGATATTTATTTGAAGGGTCGTGCTATTAATACATTCCATTTTATTTTATACCCCCTGATTTGACTATCAAATTTGTTTTATCCCTATTTTGTCTTTTGTTGTCTTTTCATTTATTATTATTATTATTATTATTATTATTATTATTATTACCATTTATAAAATTATAACCGTTCGTATTTATTGATAATCCAATATTTTCTTTTTTGTCGTTCGAATTTATTCAGTCGTTTATAAACTAATTGGTTGTACGTATAATTTATTATTTATAAAATCTTTCGGGTTTATATCGTTTGTAGGTAATTGAAATTCACGTTATTATTAGTCGGAAATCGTCATTTTTGATCCGTCGACCCAGTTGTACACCAAATCCGTTTGTCCAGGATTGTGCGTGCTCAGAACATTCTGCTGAATAGAAAACATTGTATAATGATTGACTAAATATTTATGTTCGTTATCCATATAGTGCACTGTGCAATTGTAATATTGGACCAAACTTTGCATTGATATTATTATTTATATTGTTATTTTTCATACATTCGTTCAACCATTTTGATATAAGTTGACATAATTTTATAAAATTATAAACGTCGTTCGATGTGTCGTAATTACTTTAAAAATTATTGTTTTATTGTTACTAAAACGTAAAAA
This sequence comes from Cichorium intybus, assembly GCA_023525715.1. Taxonomy (NCBI): domain Eukaryota; kingdom Viridiplantae; phylum Streptophyta; class Magnoliopsida; order Asterales; family Asteraceae; genus Cichorium; species Cichorium intybus. The sequence goes on from CM042012.1 coordinate 32,769,818, forward strand.
TTATAAATGCTAAATTCATTAATCCGACATTTGGTCAAATTTGACGTAACCGTTTTGATATAATTTGAAATAATTTTATAAATTTATAAACATTGTTCGTTGTGTCGTAATTACTTAAAAAAACTATTGTTTATTGTTATTAAAACGTAAAGATTATAAAAGTTAAATTCATTATGATTGCTTTTCCAATAATAATAATAATAATAATAATAATAATAATAATAATAAATCAAAATATATTAATAAAAGAAAAGAAAAAGAAAAAGAAAATGACAACAAACAAACAAAATAGACAAAAAAACAAAAAGAAAAACAACAAAAAAACAAAAAAATCAAATCAAGGGGGGTGTAACTAAACTATAGGGGGTATGTATAGAATCACCCTTATTTGAATCTGTTTAATACGCATAGGCACCAGACTAGAAGCAACTCACCCAAGTCTTGAAGAGATTGTTTTGTTCTTCAACGGTACCCAAATACTCATGCCTATATAGAATGGCTGGAAACTTTTGATTGTTTGGAGGGAAAAGATTTCGCTAATAACTAAATTTTTCTAAGAAGACAAACCGCAAAAACGGTCAGTGCGGAACAACAGACGATGTACCGCCACAGGGGGCGCTAATTCACCCCCAATTCAACGTGTTGGGAATTATACTAGTTTAGCTTCATAACCCGCATTGAGCTTAGCTTAAATCCCTTCATGTCTTGTGCAACCTCGGTTACATAAATGATAGGTGACAGTATAATCACCAATATAGAATGCCCTAAGACCATCTTCTGTCCACCTCTATTTTTTACTCTGTTTTTGAAGTAAAAAAATTGTATAAAAAGTGGACCATCTCCAACCCACCTCTATTTTTCACACTATTTTTATTTTAAAAGGTATATTCATAGCATATTTTTTTCTTCATTTACAAAAATTGTCAAAATCTCCCCTTGGATTTATTAACTTTAACATATAACTTCCCTATCTTTTTATTGTAATAATAATAAAAGTTATGTTATAAAAAACTTGATAACAAAATAATTTATTCGTATATAATTAATTTAAAGAAATTATGATTTTATTAATACAAAATTTTTAAATATACGTAAGTTATGTTATCAAAAACTTATTTTTTTTAAATATAAGTAAACTTTCATATGAATTCGGTATATAAATATTTAATTTTGATAATTATAAATAATTAATATCATTTAATATATAACATGATTGTAAATATTTGTTATTATATTTAAATAAACTAGAAATATATACAAATAAAAACTAGAGGACTAAAAATGACAATTGGAACATTAACTCTATTTTTGGTGTAAATGAATAGTATTACTCTATATTTGGAGTAATACTATTCAAATACTCAAAAATAGAGTTGGTAATAGAGTTGAGTTGGAGAAAAATGGAGTTAAAATTAGAGTAATTCTATTTTTAGCGAACCCACCTCTATTTTTGGGCAAGATGAAAAGTAGAATGGCAAAAACATCTTACAAGGGTGTGTGGTGATCCATTGCCACAATTGAGGAGGACTTGCTATATTTGGCCATGAATCTTCTAGACCTGCTCGTCAGAAAGGTAGGAAATTGCTCTAAAACTCGATTATAGGAAGACACTTGGATAAACGATTCTTCCCTCAAAGATATGTTTCCCCGCTTGTATGTGATTGAGAAAGAAAAAAGTGCCTTGTCTTGGAAAGAATTCAAATTAAGAATGATGGGTCGTGCTTGTACTCTTGGAACTGGAGAAGGAATAGATATGGATTCGAAGTTAGTCAATTTGCAGAATTATTTCACTTACTAGGGAATTTCACATTTTCTTAAGTGAGGGACAGTTGGAGCTTGATTGGAGGCAGTGTAGATTACTTTATGGTCAAAACTAGGAGAGTGGTGATTGACTCCTCGACAAAGAACTCAACCAACATGTTTGAAGTGGAATTCATGGATCCCAAACGGAGTCAATTGCTTCTCATAGAGATTTGAGAATAACATGATTCCGTTGTTGACAAATACTAGATCACGTGGTGTGGCTACTCCAAATGTTCTTTGCTAATTCTTTAATCACGAGGAAGAAGAATTATCACATTCTTTTTTCAAGTGGAACTTCTCGAGTCAAATCTGGAAATGGATGTCAGATTGGAGCCAATTTAATATTGTGCATATTGAAAATCTACAACAATTAATTGATAGCCTTGGTCATAGAAGATTAAGACGAAAAAAATAGAAATTAAATATGGCCCTTATACACATAGTAATTTGGTCCTTATGGAAAGCTAGGAACGCTATCCTATTTAATAAAATGCATCTAAATCCCTAGAAGGTAACTGACAAAATCCAATTGAACCTCTTCAATTGGATAAAATTTCAAGCAAAAGTATGAACTTAGATTACGATAACTTGCTTTGATTTCTCGGTGCATGCTTGCATCCTGAGTTAGTGGTTCCTTGGGGCGGGGTTCAGGGTGGGGAGAGGGGGAACCTTTTGGTGTTTACTTACTTTATTGTTATATCACATGCACATAAATCACTTGGTTGTGTCTTGGCATGTATTTCCGTTCTTATGGGGTAGAAATCTTTTAGGTTTTATGTTCTATGTATGTCGTATTTTTTCGTGGCCAGTGATGGTTTTTCGCGTATGATCAACGGGGGGTTTATCTTGGTGTGTGTTTATTTTTTCTTACGTTTGCCTTTTTGGTTTGGTTCTCTGAAATGGATTGAATTTAGGGAGGGGTGCTTACTTTTGTTTGGTGTTTTTTGAAGTTATATATCATACATAGATTCTTTCGTGGTGTGTTTTGGCGTGTGTTTCATTTCTTTAGGGGTAAACTTCATGTTCGAATTCATGTTGTGTATGTGGATATTCTTTTACATAAGGGTTTTTTTCATGATGACACTTTGGGATTTTTCTTGGGTGTGCAAATGGTTTTTTCTACGTGTGTTTTTTAGGTTCGTTGTGTGGAAATGCTTTGTTTGGCTCTTGCTCTACCGACTTTGGTTTTATTGGTGCAGTTCCCCTCTTAGCTGGTTGATGTGGTTTATAATGTGATGCTTTAAGGTAGCTTTTTATTTAGGGCGGAGTGGCTGGGTGTGCTCTTTAGAAGTCTGCTCCAGTCTTGGTGGTTTCCCTGATCTATGGTGCTTTCTTTCTGGCTGTTATCCTGTTCAACTCTGGCATGGGTGCCTTTTTTCGGTGTCATTGAGCTGTTGGCATCTTTGAAGGTTTGTGCTAAGTAATTTGCCTTTTCAATCATTGCAGGTTTTCTCATTTTGGCGTGTAAGTCTCTCGAAGTGATGTGCACTGTTGGGTGGATATATTGGTTTGAGTGTTTCTCAAAGTGAATTTATTTGTCGTATCAGTCAAAATGGGGTTTCTCATTTGGTGTGCAAGCTTCTCGATGTAAAGTGCTTTGCCAAGTGGGTGCTTGGCCTGTTTTGGGACATGTCAAAAGTTGGTTTTATATTTGTTTAGTTCCAAAGTTCGTTGCCGTTTTGGCTTTTTGATCTCCTGTTCAACTCTACATGGGAGTTAAGATTCTTCTTCTCATGCTTCCTCTTAGTTTGTTAGCATTGTATTTTGGACTTTGTATTGTTTGCTTGCTTCCCGCTGTTTTTTTTAATTTATTCTGCTGTTAAAAAAAATCAAATTTCTGAAAAACAAAATATTTCTTGATTTTAAACAGTATAACTATATCAAATATTTTATTATTAATAAGAAACCTTTATTTTACATACTTTACAATATCTAATATTAGATTTCTTTATGTTGATTTAATACTATAATTTAATGATTACAAATTCACGAGTACGAGTGGCGTTGACTTTACGTCTCTGGCCATCACACCCATAATTACGTTTATACAACCATCTAAATTTAAAGGGCAATTTAAGAGAATGAGAAATTATATTTCCTCATATTTATCCTCTTACCCATGTTAAATGATGATAAGTGTCATATATGTGTAGAAGGATAACTAGGAGGACAAGTTAGAAGGATATATGATTTCTTGAGAAGAGAAATAAAAGGTAGTGTTGTTTTGGAAATAATATTGATATGGATAGAACTTATTTTTTTTTAAATTAATAATATTTTTTTATCTTTTCTAACAACCAATAGATTATCAAGAAGAGAAATTGTATTTCTTCCTACCTTTTATTCCTACTCATATTCCTATCCATGTTCAATTGTGACATGTATGTTAAAATATTATTTATTTTATCAAATGTGACACTTGTCATAATTTAACATGGGTAGGAAGATGAGTATGAATAAAAAGTAGGAACAAATACAATTAACATGAGGCATGCGAGGAGGGAGAAAAAGACAATCTTTTCACAGGGATTACAACACAAATTTATCCCAATTTGCTTACTTCTATTGATTTATAAATTAGTAGTCACCTGACCCTCATCAGATGAACTCCAATTCAAAAGCAATAGAGAACAAATGACCTTTTGAGTTCGTTCTTCCAGGTCACCCATGAAAAGTCAACAATAGCCTTAGTAATCAAATTGTGATCTATTGAAAAACCTCTTGAGCTCACCACTGAAAACAAAGAATCTAAAGACGCCACATGAACAAGAATACACCCTACACATACAGATCTAACATTGCATAGAGGACATAATTAAGGAAGACTGCAAAATGACTCTTGTATTAAAAAGATTTAGCCGAGTAGAAAGCACTAGTACAGAAGTGATTTGTTGGTGCGAGGGTTTTTTTCATTGATGCGGTTTAACATGATAAATCGCATTATAAAGTGAAAAAACAATTATATCGCATCGATAAAAGTAGAAACCGCATCATTTATAATGTTTGTTGATGCGGTAACTTTTAATCGCATTAAAAATTGTTTAATTAGTGCGGGTTCGTCTAATGATACTATTAAAACCTTATTTTTACTGCGAAAGTTTACAATCGCACCTTTAAAACCATGTTTTTTTACTGCGATAGTTTACAATCGCACATTTAAAACGTCATTTTTTGATGCGGTAACATTTAATCGCATTAAAACTTCTTTAATTAGTGCGGGTTTATCCAATGGCACTATTAAAACCTTATTTTTACTGCAAAAGTTTACAATCGCACCTTTAAAACCGTGCTTTTTTAATGCGAACGTTTACAATCGCACCTTTAAAACGACATTTGTTGGCTTTGGCTTGATGTTCGTCCAAAGGCAGACTAAGCTCATGTGTCAGGCTAAGCCCAAATGGCAGACTAAACCCATGTGGTAAGCCTAAGCCCATGTGGCACTATTAAAATGTTTTTTTTACTACGGTAAGTTTGGATAGCATTAAACATTGATTGTTATTTAAATACAATAAATTTGAGGCTTTTATTAAGTCCTCCTTCGATCAAGCTTCTCATTCTTCTTCAAGATCACGTGTCATCTGGTTGCATTTATTTCACTTCATTAAAGCCGGTTGCATTTACTTCTCTACGGTTAAGGTGAGTTTATATGAAACCTTTATTATTTTCGTTAACATAGAAGTTGTTATATAACTCCCGACAACTGAAACCTAGATTTCAAACATTTATGAACCGAATAACAGAAACATTCCTTAATTGTTGTTTATTTTAATTTTCAGATGGATCGTTATTCTTGGATGTACGAAACTTCACATATGTCAAGAACTTATATCCAGGGAGTTGAATATTTTATTAGTGTTGCTAAAGCAGATATTGAAAAGAATGGAAGGCGGTCGATTTGTTGTCCTTGTAACAGATGTAAGAACTTCACATATTTTACTGATGCGGGTTCAATAGAGTTTCATTGGATAGGAAATGGTTTTATGCCTAATTACACTTGTTGGTCAAGACATGGAGAATCACAAGCTGGTTGTATCGCATCGTCAAGCAATTTACCGAGTAATGATAACAGAGTACCAACTAACGACGATGATCAGAACTCAAATGAGCCCAACGAGAATTTCAAAGAAATGTTTGATCACATGGAGACAAATATGGGTGATGATGAACAAGGTAAATTAAACCGTCTGTTTGAAGAAGCGAAAACACCCTTATATAATGGTTCTAAATATATGAAACTTGATGCGGTGTTGAAGTTGATGAACTTAAAGTTGAAAAACGGATTGAGCGACAAAAGTTTTACAAGTCTATTAGAGCTTTTGCATGACTTGCTTCCGGAAGACAATGGATTACCACTTTCCACATACCAAGCAAAAAAATTAATGTGTCCCATGGTATTGGAAGTGGAAAGAATACATGCATGTCCAAATAATTGCATGTTGTTCAGAAAGGAGCATGAAAATGCTCATAAATGTGTTGTCTGTAAGACATCAAGGTATAAAAGGAAAAAATAAGGACGATGAAGTTGATGACAATGTGACAAAAAATGGACCTCTGGCTAAAATGCTATTGTATCTTCCTATCATACTACCAAGATTGGAAAGGTTGTTTTCAAATGAGAAGGAAGCAAAGTTAGTCCGTTGGCATTCGGAAGAACGGGTATCCAACGGAAAACTGAGGCATGTTGCGGATTCGCCTCAGTGGAGAAACATCGATAAGAAGTATCCCGATTTTGGAAACGAGATGCGAAACTTACGGTTTGGGCTTAGTTCGGACGGGATCAATCCTTTCGAAAACATCAGTAGTCGTCATAGCACGTGGCCGATTCTTTTATGCATTTATAATCTTCCACCCTGGTTATGCATGAAAAGGAAATACATCATGATGTCGTTGTTGATTCAGGGTCCGACTCAACCGGGTAATGATATTGATGTGTATTTGACCCCTTTGATTGATGACTTAATAACTCTCTGGAGCACGAGTGTCAAAGTATATGATGCGTATAAAAAAGAACATTTTCGACTGTGGGCCATGATTTTTTGTACAATAAGTGATTTTCCTGCTTATGGTAACTTGTCAGGCTACAGAACCAAGGGTAAGAAAGCCTGTCCTGTTTGTGAAGATGACACAACCTGGCTATGGTTAAAAAACTGCAAAAAGGGTGTATACATGAGACATCGAAAATTCCTGCCGAGTACTCACCGTTTTAGGAAGATGACTATCGAGTTTGACGGAACTGTTATGCTCAGAAGGATGAGGCAACGATTTGATGCATTTTCCCGACATGGTTGAATTTAACATCGTACTTTCAGAGGTCTTACAACTATTGTTAAACCGTCGGCTTGATCTCCACATTCTACAATGGTTTGCAATGTAAGTTCTTATTACTTATTATTGCTTTTAAATGAACTTATAAAATATCATTTATATATGATTTAATTGACTAACCTTATATAATATAATTAAGGTATTTTTATGAGCTGCCAAAGAATTCGTCTTGCGCTTTCCTTGATGCGACAATTATTAAAGATGATGACGACGACAAAACAAAACGAGCCGCCGTCATACATCACATAAAAGAATTAGTTTTGCATCATGAGAAGAAAGATTTTTTTCTTGCACCATATATATTTAGGTAATATATAATTCTCCATAATACATATACACACTAAACATACGGAAAGCCTAAATGTTTTCTGATTTATATTTTTGTAGAGGACATTGGGTGCTTATTATTCTTTGGCCAAAAAAGGGAATCACGTATGTTCTTAACTCTTTAAAACGTTCCGCTACACTGGCCACATACCCCATTGTGTCTATTATTGATGAAGCTTTCCCTAGTACATATAAATGGAAGATTGCAAAGGTTTGTTTTAAAATTCATTTTTTTTTCAATTTATCTGAAGGTGTTGAAAATATTTATTTGTGATTTAATTACAGTGCTTCAAACAAAAAGCTGACTGGGAATGTGGTTTTATAGTCATCAAACATATGCAGGAGTTCGTCGAGACGATTCAACACAATTGTCCCACTGAAGAAGTACGTGTTCTTTTGGTATAAAAATATAACTTTTCTTTCTTTGTATACCTGAATATAATATTGTTGTAATTGCTTTTAGTTTTGGAACAAGAACATGCTGTCTTCGAGTGATGATGTCGAGCAAATGGTATTAAATCTAATGCCAATGTTAGTTCGCAAGGAGATTGAAGGCTGCCGGGAGAATATTCAATAAGATACGATTTTGTGTAGCATTGTTCTTGGACTATGTTTATATATAGCATTGTACTCTATAAGATACAAATTTGTATATAATTGTGAATGTTTGTACTGGAACAAATATTTGTATAATGACCCGAAATAAATTTAGAGTACGTAATATATGATTATATGCATGGACCGAAATAAATTTTGGTGCAATTTGCTTGTTTTTTTTATCATGGGCCACAGCTACTTGGTAGGACTAAGCCTATATGGTACGCAAAGCCCATATGCCTGGCTAAGCCCAAACGGCAGACTAAGCCAATGTGTCACACTAAGCCCAAATGGCAGACTAAGCCCATGTCGTAGACTAAGCCCATGTGGTACGCTAAGCCCAAATGGCAGACTAAGTCCATGTGTTAGGCTAAGCCCAAACGGCTGACTAAGCCCATGTCGTAGGCTAAGCACAAAAGGCAGACTAAGCCCATGTGTCAGACTAAGTCCAAATAGCAGACTAAGCCCATGTGGTAAGCCTAAGCCAAATTATATGATGCGGTTAACATTATATGCTGTGTAGTTTTAATGATGCGGGTTATATGTATTTAGTGTGATGTTCTATTTTTTCAGGAAAGCTCATTTGATGCGGTTTAGTCATTGTTGGTGCGGTTTGGTAAACCGCACTAATAAATGTGGTATTTAATACTGCGCAATATTTAGGTGCGGTTGAATAACTGCATCTAAATACCAATTTAACCGCATCTCCGTGCTAAGATGTTCACTTTCCTAAGAATTAACTTGTTCCATCTAAACTCATTTCCGTTATGGTTCAACAATAGATCATCAGCAACAAAGCGCAATGAAGAAACTGAATACTCACTAGATCAATCAAGTGTCCAATGCCATTCATCAACCTCATCTGTCAAGCACACAAGATGCATTTGGAAGAAAATATGATTATGTATTTACATTTGGTTATGAATATGGGTATTGTATTTTATTTGTTACAGTTGACCGTGTCTATGCAAAAATAGTGAATGTTTTCCTTATATAAAGGATAACCCTAAAATAGTCTGGATCCTATAATATGACAAACATATTGAGCATTTTGGATCCTACAATATGACAAACATATTGAGCGTTTGCAGTACTTTGTAACATAAAAAGTTGTTTTAACACGACACATGTAGCTTAAATATATATATATTTTTATGAGAACGCATAGATGGATCCAAATTTATGTTTGCAATTGATCGCCATATAACATGTTGATGAAAAACATGAATATTAAAATATCCTTCAAACTTCAAAGTTTTGCTAGCATTACAAACAATATTTAAAAATTACAAGACCAAATTTATGACAAAACATTAAATAAAAATAAATATGAAAAAACACAATCATAACTCAAAAGTAAGTGTCATCATCACAGAAGTCAAACCCTGGGAGTGATCGTAGCTCTCAGACTGTTCTTCATCACCACCGTGAATTCCACTTTCTCCCCGAAATCCACCTTGCTGTTTTCCGGCCAAGACCTCCATTCGAATTCTTGAACCATGCGAGCAATCATCAGGCTCACATGCATCGTTGCCATCCCCAGCCCCGGGCAGATCCGCCGCCCCACTCCGAACGGTATCATCTTTAGACCGGTAACACCTGTTATGTCTGCAGTTTCTCCGCCGGTAAGAAACCTATCTGGGTCGAACTTATTCGGGTTGTTCCATAGTTTTGGATCCTCACTGATTCCGGGAAGATATATCTCCACGTTGGTGCCGGTCGGGATATCGTATCCGGCGAGTTTTGCAGGTTCGATGACGGAATGAGTCAAAGACAAATAAGTTGGAGGATGTCTTCGTAGTAATTCCTTAACGACAGCGTTTAGATATGGCATTTTTTCGACGTCTTTCTCGTCGACTTTTCTTTCGCCGGCGACTGATTTAATCTCATCGTGTAGCCGCGATTGGATGGTAGGGTTTTCAATGAACCTTGCGATGGCCCATTCGATCGCCGTCGCGGTGGTATCGGTGCCTCCGTTAAGAAACTCCGAGCATAACGTCACGATTTCAGGATTTGTAGGTGGATCCTTCCGTCCTTCCACCTTTAAATCGAATAGCGTATCAAGGTAAGCAAACTCCGCCGCTGTGGGATGGGACCCTGGATCCTTGATAGCCGCTCGCCGCCTTTCTATGAACGGAACTAACGTCGCGATCTGCTGCTCCCTTACTTCCATTGCCCTCTTACGTTGCTTCCAGAAAAAAGGTCTTAACGATGGAAGATAATCATCTAATCTCGGATCTAGCGTAATCAACACCGTTTTCATCATCTCGTCCATTTCCTCGATGGTTTTCTCATCCATCTCCACCCCAAAACACATCGAAAGCAGAATACAGAACACGGCAAATCTCGCATTCTTCAACACCCAAACCGCACCACCATTCGCCGCCGCCTCCGTCTTCAACCGATCCATAAGTTTATCCATCGCGGTCATCCTCACTTCCGTAAAAGTACGCAATTTACTAGCACTTAATGCATTCTGAACCATGTTCCGCCTCAACGACCTCCACACCGGGCCGTACAAAGCCGCGTTGACGGTAAACTTGTTGCAACTGAACACAACCCTCGTCGGATTTTCAGCAGGTCTGGTCGCAAAAACCTGTCCTTTCTCGATCAGCGCTTCATGAACCAAATCGGCTTGAGATAAAATAATCATGGTTCGGGTACCCATTTTGAGAGTGATAATTGGGCCGTACTTGGGTAAGAGTTCCCTAACATACTGGAAGAAGGGTTTGCCGGAGCCGGCTACTTGGAAAAGATTACCGACGATGGGCCAACCGGGAGGTCCAGGAGGGAGATTGAGGCGTTTAGATTGGCGGGTGAAGGAGAAGATGATGGCGGAGAAGAGGAAAGCGAGTGCAGTGATGAAGAAAGAAGAAAACTCCATTGGTGAATTGAATGAATGCGAAGGAGATAGGCGGTGGCGGAGGGTATAAGAAGACTGCATGAGAGTGATCGTAGCATGAGTTTACAGGTGAGGAAGTAATTAAGACGATGTATCGGAAACCCCCCAACTACATCCAAATCTAGTGGCGCTTTGCTTTTAAATACTTCTACATTTCAATTTATTTTATTTTATTTTTAAACTCGATAATGTTTTCACGAGTCATGTATGTTCATTAAAGTTACAAGTTAGAAGCCTGTAGAACCAAACGGTAAATTCGATAAACCAAAATCAGAAAGGCATATCCGTTCGGTACTCGTTTCTGACTATAATAGTAAAAGAGATTTTCATCCTGTCGAAACTAATAGTATTATATTCTATTCTAGTTTGTGGAGGTGACGTTCAGGTAAGAAAGTATAGTTATTCACAAAATGATCATCTATTAATGGTTCTTATTTCTTATAATCTTACATTTAAAAGCTACAACAAAATAATCTCATATTCGTTGACTAAATTTTTGTTGTTGTATATAGCACGTGAAGAATAATCATTATTTGTATTGTGTTTTGACATAAACGAAGCTTGTGAATATATTAATTTACCATGAATGATAATTTGGTAGGGGATTTTTGAGAGATAAAAAGAATAGGCTACTTCACTTCCATATTCGGAATCAGAAATATCACCGTTGAGGATTAGACGAAGTACTCATTTTGTTGGAGTATTGATTTGAACTTAATTTCTCGATCTTACCATATCTAATATGGCATCCATACATTGGAGTTATAGTTGAGTGAATTGGAATTAGACCTTAGGCCCTCCGGTGTGGGTTCTCAGAGCTCTCACTTTTTTTCTGCCACGGCAGCGTCCAGGCAGGACCTGACATCGCAGCGGTCGTCATGCGGTCAAAAATAAGAAAACCTAACACACTCACTTAGCACAGTGGAAGTTAGGGTCAATCTGCAGGAGTTACGTGGTCAAGTCAGGTGATAGATTACCAACTATAGTGTCACGCTATAGTCAGAGGACTTAGTTCCTACGCTTTTGACTACTAATCCCAGAAAACATAAACCAACCAATCTCAAAACAAGCATAGACCAATCTCAAATCAAACCTAGTTACTTTCTGAAATCAGAAGTACATCTCTAATTCAGAAGCAACAAAGGCATCCAAAGAAATAAACAATCACAAGGCATAAACTAAACCAATGACTAAAAGTCCAAATGACAGTCACTGGCTAGAGTCCAAACCTAAAAGCTAACCTAGTTGGCTACTGAAATCAGCAAAGGAAAACAGTCCAAACAAGGTCATAAACACATCCAAACACAATCCAAGCGTTCAAAACCAATAACAAGCATCAAAACACCGAAAAACCAATATTACTTGTAACCAAATGATTATCATAAACTCAAAACGAATTCCAATCATCCAATACAGTAACAAAGACTGAAAAACAGTAACTAAAATGCTCAAGGTCAGTGGTTATCACTCCCAAAGACCCTAGCCACTAATGCTACTACTAAACTAAAAGAAATTAAACATAAAGAACCTGAAATACCAAAAGGTAGTTGCTGAAAACGAGTTCTTGGAGTCAAAGAGCCTCTACGGTCGATTTTTCACCAGGGTTTTGCTCGGGTTTTCGGCTGAAAACACCTCTATTTATAGTTGCAAATTTTACGCAGCCGCGCCGCGCATTTATGGTTTCCGCGGCGCGCGTAGGGTTTTATCCCCGTTTCTTCGGACTTTGAATTTGTTCCACCGCCTTAGATCCGCGTCGCGCCTTCTTGATTTCCGCGGCACGCGTACGTATTTTCCTGCTTTTTCCTTCTTCTCCAAACTTCCTCCAATTTGTACACTTTTGGTCCCTGTTTTCATTATTTTCTTCCAAACAAGTACTGGCACGAAAAGTGAGAATACCACGGTATATATGATATAATTTCACTAAGAATAGAGCTCAACAACGACTAAAATATGTAATATCACTAGGCGTTGTCAAACACCCCACACTTTGTGCCTTGCTTGTCCCCAAGCAAGAGAGTTTTTTATAAATTCTAACTAAGACTTGAATAATTTTTGACTGTGTTCAGTTTCAAAGTTTATTGCTTTATGAGTTAGAGTGAAATAGTTCGTGAAAACCTAATCAGAGTGTTCTTTGGAATTCATGGCTTTCTAGAGAACCCTTGATTACAAATTTTCTGTCCACAATGAAGTGTACTTACTCATTCAGATTCTAAAGGCCATTAAGGAATTGTCCATGACTTTCGATGCTGTCCGTGTAACGAGCTTTCGAAAATACCATCCCAGACCAGACGATATTAGGTGGTAAGGTGCATAAATGCCTCTTCGAGGCCACCCTTTTCGGATCCTAAAACACTCTAATCGTCTAATCGTCTAACTCCTAAAACCCAGCTTGTTTGACTAAACTAACAGCATGATAACAACTACATAGTATCTCTTGAAAAATACTAGTGCTATAAACAATCACAAACCATTCGTTTCAAAAATTACAATTTATTAAAAAAAATTGAAAAAGTTGCTAAAAATTTGAAAATTGGTCATTTCTGCAAAAATTTCAAAAAAAATACTATTTCGACCATCCACACCCCACACTTAAACCCGTTCAACGTCCCCGTTGTATAAAATTTATTTAGAACAAGGGAGAAAGAGTTACCCATTTGGACGGTAGATTGCTTGGTTGGTACTCGGTATCGCAGGTACAAATTCGAACAAAAAAGGTCCTCGATTTCACAATCTGGAGTTGTAGCGCAACAGTAAACGCGCCGGTGGTCAAGACAAGTGGAGGGGGCACGGTGACCCCACACTTGTCTGAGACAACTCCTTCCCATTTGGTATAACATGCATGACTCAACAAAACATTAAATGCAAACATAACAAATAAAATATACACAAGGAAAAAGATAAAAGTGTGTTATAGATACAGTACATATATCCCAAAAAAATGAAAAAGAAAAAAATACATCAAGTGCCACCTGGTGGCCTGGAAGGTCCAGCCTCATGATCATGGGCTCGAGCTGGGAATGGTCGGGTCTGCTGGCCCTGTGCTGATGTGATCTGTAGAAGCACCTCCCCAATCCACTCTAGCTGATCCTCCATCCTGGCGACCCTGGTCTCCAGTTGGTGGATAGCCGATGGATCCTCCTGCTGCTGTGGCTGTGGTGCTGGCTCTGCTGGTGCGGGCTGCCTCCTGCGCCTCCTGCCAGGCTGAGCGTATGCTGGCTGGGGGTCCTGGACAGCCTTTGTCGGTGCCCTCACAAACTGACCGGGCCGCTGCTGCTCGATCAGCCCCATCTTCTCCAGGGCCCGCGCTGTAGTGCGGACTGGAGGTATAGCGGTCAGGGATGCTACAACAGGAGCAGTAAGAATCCGGTACGACCGGGCCAAGCAGGTGATGAAATACCCACGGCCCAAGGGATTGTTGGCGGATGCGCCCGTCGCACGGGTGGACAGGGCGACGGCTAGGGCGAACGGAAGGTGAAGGAACCTGGATGGGTCGAGGAGGACCCAGAGATATGTCATGTCCTCGCCGGACACCTTCTCGCCTTCCTCCTGATGCATGATGGAGGTGGAGACGATCCGGTGCATGAGTCTATGAAGTGAGTCGCGAAGATGACTCTCTCTAGATGTCCCTGCCTCGTAGTATACGTTGGACAGCGGTGTCCAAACCTCCGTATTGGCAACCTTCTCGGGCTGCCCCTGAGTGCATGCCTCAAGGAACTTCGTGAAGTGGCGGTGCTGTAGATCCGCCTCCGTGTATATCCCGGTACGCCTCCCGAACTCCATGAGGCTACACTCTCTGTGCACACCCCCTAGTCTGAAACGTACAAGCCTGGAACGGGCCTCCTGAAAACCCGGTGCGTAGCGCACAGTAGATAAAAACTCCAGCAAAAGCTCGGTGTATACCGTATCATCCTGGGTGGCCATGAGCCTGTCCCAGCCACGACAAGTGAACCTGGCCTCACCGTCGACCCATGTGCGATGCAAAAATGGCTCTATCTCTCCCCAAAGCCCGGCGTCCCGTAGAATGTCTCGATCAATGACTGTCGCCTCGAGAACCCGGCGACTGACGAGGGCATCCCTCCGTGATATATACTCCACTGAGCTATCGAGCTCGGCGGGGAACTGGAGGAGCTGGTGGTCCAATCTGAATGTCATATGCATAAAACAAATTTTTTTTTTTTTGCAATTTTAGTCCTTTGTCTTCCCCACCGCACCGCGACGCGGCCCAAGAACCAGGTGCGTCGCGCCGAGCGTTTGTTTTCAAAATCCGAACCCAATTCGAGTTTTAACCTGTTTAAACTCAATCCAAATACACTACAAGGTTGCCTAGGTGCCGACTAACTCATCTAGGGTGTCTATTTGGCACAACAAACACCCTATGGGTCAACATTGGCGATTTCTAAGTTTTGAAGTTTTTGGAGAAATCAACCAAATTAACCCCCTAATCACTAGTTTTAACAAGTAAAAGCTAGTTAGAATGACGTACCGTAGTAGTGGGAATGAAATGAGCAAGAAAAAACGCGAGAAATTTTTGGTGATCAGAGCTCCGAGTCGTGGTGTGTGTGAATAGTGTCGCGGCTTACCTTAATATCGAAGGAAACTGACCAATCGATTCCCGCGTCACGCATATGCAGAACCCGCGGCGCGCGTGTCACCAAATCAACCCCTGCGCATCGGGTTGTTTTACGATCCCGTGTCGCGCATATGAACAAACCGCGGCGCGGTCATTAAAATTTTCAAATTCTTCACACGACCCCACACTTGCCTTAGACCACTAGTACCTGCAATTAATGATGATATTTTTCCTAATTACTTCGAAGAAATACAAAACCTATTCTATGACACGATGGGTTACCTCCCAGCAAGCGCTAAGTTTAACGTCTTCAGCCAGACGTAGTACTTCTACCCCTATTCTTCTTCTTGAACTCCGGATGACATTTGCTTGAACTCTGGTATGAAATTTTGGGCCATCATTGATATTAAGGATGTGAGTTGAGTCATCCTATCACTCACTCCACTGATCCATTGCTGCTGCGATTCCAGAAGCTTGAAGACTTTTGCTTCCCTTTCTCTGGATTCTTTCTCATACTGCTGGTGTCTGGCCTCTAGCATCTCCATCATATCCAGCAATTGCTCCTTATCAATAGTGGCCAACGGGTGATTCTTCGTTTCCTTTAAAATCTCCTCTTTTCCTCCTTCTCCCGTTCGCGTCCATATTTTTTCTTTGTTCCTAATTCCAGGCTCCATTAGCACATTTTTGTCTGCTTGCTTGTCATCATTCCCTAGAGGTAGCGATACAGGGTTTCAGAACATATTCAGCCTCCTTTTTCGCGTCCCAAAGGAGATGTCCACATCCCCCGTCTTACAGTCAATCACAACGCCAGCCGTAGCTAAAAATGGGCGTCCTAAAATGAGCGCAGGCGCGTCATCCAAACTTTCATACTCCATGACTAGGAAATCTACAGGATAAACGAAATCCCCAACCTTGACTATGACATTGGTCAATTTTCCCCGGGATACCTTCGTTGATTGGTCAGCCAGCTGTAGTACAACCTTTGCTGGCTCTAATTCTTCATTCTTGTACTTATCATACAAGTACCCCCGGTAGCACATTTACACTTGCTCCCAAGTCCAGCAAAGTGTTCCGAATGACCACATCTCCTACAGTAGTAGTGATCAATGGTCATTCAGGATCCTTCTCTTTTTTGGGAAGTGTTCCTAAAAGTGCCTCACTTGCCTTGATTGTCAATCTAACAGTGTCCGGTGTGGGAATCTTACCTTTTTCATTTCTCTCGCACATTTCCTGAAGGATCCTTGTGTCCTCAGGAGCGTCTTTAAGTTCATCCCACAGAGGTTGGTTCATCAATGGCCCTATCGATTTAGGCGCTTCCTGTTTTTTCTTCCCTTTCTTATCTTTCTTTCTTTGCTTAATTCCTGCTATCACTGAATGCTTTTCTTCATGAACCTACTTGTCCACCTTTGGTTGAGTTCCCTCCTCAACAAGAATTTCCTTTTCTTCCCTTCCTTCTTCCTCTTTACTCTCCACCTTCTCCTGGTCTTCTTCTTTCTTCTCAAGTTCTGCCTTGCTTCCTGAATCTAATAAGTCCTCCAAGGTGACCTTTCTCCATTCAGCCTCGACAGTATTGACGTGTTCCTTCCCGACTCGCTGATTATGGGTTGGATTAACTTCCGTGGCACTTGGCAACTTTCCATTGTCCCTTTTTCGCTGATCCTCGGCCATTTGTCCAATTTGCCTTTCCATGTTTGCAATAGCTTTTGCATTGGCTTGGGACTGCTGTTGAGTAGCACTGAACATCTCATACATTTTTGCAACCAAGTCTTCTTACGTTCCTGGGGCATTGTTGACAGCAGTATCGGGCCCCCTATTATTATTGTTGCTACCACCCCCACTCGCATTTCCATTATTGCTTGCGGGCTGGTATGACCTAGGCTGATTTGATGATTGACCTTGGTGGTTATTCTGCCTCTGGTTGTTGTAATTCTGTTATTGCCCTTGATTATACGGTCTGTAGGGTCGCCCATTGTTATACTGACCTTGACCCTGGCCATAAACTTGGTTTACCTCCTGAGTTTTCGGTCCTCCTTGACCTCATTGTGGTTGACCTTGAGGTCCATTCTGCAGCGTTGACATAAGTCTGTCAAACTTCTTATTTAATTCGCTTATTTCCTTTTTTACCTCCTTCTTCCAATCAGCATCAGCTCCCACTGCTGCTGCTGTGCCTACAGTTTTTCTTGTAGAAAAGTTCGCTTTGGAGCCATTGCTCAATTGTTCCAAGAACTGCCAAGCCTTTTCCGGGTCTTGCCACATAAATGTCCCACTTGACGAGGCATTTATCATCGCTTGATGTGTTTCGCTGACTCCTTCAAAGAACAATTTGACCAACTGCCATTTGGGAATCTCGTGGTGTGGGCAGGATCGCAGTAGCTCCTTTAATCGATCGAATGCTTTGTGGAAAGCTTCTCCTGGTTTTTGCTGGAAGTTCTGAATAACCCTCCGAATCTCCGTTGTTTTGCTTGCCGGATAGAATTCTTATTGGAACTTGGCCTTGAGCTGGTCCCACGTGGTGATGCTGTTTGCTGGTAAAGACATAAACCAGTATTTGGCTTTGTCTTTAAGAGTGAATGGGAATAACCTAAGCCTAAAGATGTTCCTATTAGTATTCCTGGGGTTGTTAGCATTGGCAATTGCTATAAATTCATACAAATGATTGTATGGGTCATCCTGCTTATACCCCCTAAACTCTGGTAATATCCCTAACAATTGAGGCCTTATTTCTACTTGAGATTCAATATTATCAGGAATATAAATTGGCGACGAGTCATCATATTCCCGTGGATGGAAATGTGATGCAACCGATTGCCTTCTCCGTTGTGCAAAATATAAAGGTTGAGCAGGGTTACCGTAGAAGTGCTGATCGTTATATCCCTGCTGACCTTGTGGCTGTTGATGCTGCTGTGTTCTTATAGGAGGTCCCCGACCTCGGTTCCACGGTTGTTGTGGCGCTGGTGGAACCCATCCTTCATCTTCCTCATCGTATCTCTCCTCGGTCTCTGGATACTGGTACTGTTTCTGAGGAGGCTGCTGGTATTGTTGTGGTTGTGTAGGTTGAGGTTTGAAAATTATTGGTTGTGGTTGTGAAATTGGGTGTGAAGTAGGTGCCTGCTGTCTAGAAGCTGGGGTGCCATCATGGGTCGGCGCTCCCCAAGTCATGGTAGAGGTGAATGGATTTGTGGATTGTGGTTGTGATACTGGTGGAAATGGTGGAATCGATGGCGGAGTGCATGATGGTATGTGTATAGGGGCTGAAACTGCACCACCAGAAGCACTCGTGCTCCCGAATTGAAACTCCGAAACCGGGGGAATAAAAGACATCCCCGTTGCCTCACCCGAAGGTTCCTGGGCAAAATGCTCTCGACTACTGCTAATATTACTAAAAGTCATGATATTGTAACGCCTACATGCACGGTTTTTGCACGCAGTTCGCTCAATCTCAGGATCAAAACGCAAAGGGGATACTTGCTCACCCCTGCGGGTACGCATGCATTAATGCAACACGCCCACAAAATCAAAAAAGCAAAATACTAACCAAATGAAACTCACAAAAGCAAATCAGAAACTAAAGCTCCTACTAATCACTTAATCTTAAGCTCACAACTCCCCGGCAACGGCGCCAAAATTTGACATCGCAGCGGTCGTCATGCGGTCAAAAATAAGAAAACCTAACACACTCACTTAGCACAGTGGAAGTCAGGGTCGATCCGCAGGAGTTACGTGGTCAAGTCAGGTGATAGATTACCAACTATAGTGTCACGCTATAGTCAGAGGACTTAGTTCTTACGCTTTTGACTACTAATCCCAGAAAACATAAACCAACCAATCTCAAAACAAGCATAGATTAAGCTAAGCTTCAAATCAAACCTAGTTACTTTCTGAAATCAGAAGTACATCTCTAATTCAGAAGCAACAAAGGCATCCAAAGAAATAAACAATCACAAGGCATAAACTAAACCAATGACTAAAAGTCCAAATGACAGTCACTGGCTAGAGTCCAAACCTAAAAGCTAACCTAGTTGGCTACTGAAATCAGCAAAGGAAAACAGTCCAAACAAGGTCATAAACACATCCAAACACAATCCAAGCGTTCAAAACCAATAACAAGCATCAAAACACCGAAAAACCAATATTACTTGTAACCAAATGATTATCATAAACTCAAAACGAATTCCAATCATCCAATACAGTAACAAAGACTGAAAAACAGTAACTAAAATGCTCAAGGTCAGTGGTTATCACTCCCAAAGACCCTAGCCACTAATGCTACTACTAAACTAAAAGAAATTAAACATAAAGAACCTGAAATACCAAAAGGTAGTTGCTGAAAACGAGTTCTTGGAGTCAAAGAGCCTCTACGGTCGATTTTTCACCAGGGTTTTGCTCGGGTTTTCGGCTGAAAACACCTCTATTTATAGTTGCAAATTTTACGCAGCCGCGCCGCGCATTTATGGTTTCCGCGGCGCGCGTAGGGTTTTATCCCCGTTTCTTCGGACTTTGAATTTGTTCCACCGCCTTAGATCCGCGTCGCGCCTTCTTGATTTCCGTGGCGCGCGTACGTATTTTCCTGCTTTTTCCTTCTTCTCCAAACTTCCTCCAATTTGTACACTTTTGGTCCCTGTTTTCATTATTTTCTTCCAAACAAGTACTAGCAAGAAAAGTGAGAATACCACGGTATATATGATATAATTTCACTAAGAATAGAGCTCAACAACGACTAAAATATGTAATATCACTAGGCGTTGTCAGGACCCCTCACTCCCACCTCACCATTGGAAATGATCATCTCTCACTTCCCCTCACATTTGGTACAACTGATTATGCACAATGTACAAACTTTGGAACAATACATGCACAAAAGTGAGAGCTGCTCGCACGACTCCACAAGCTTGCACGAGCTCAAAAGTGAGAGCTTCTCTCACTAGGGGGCGGTGTAGCTCTCACCAAAAGTGCGATGCCGCACCATTGCTCGCAGGCACACCTGAGGGCCTTAGTAAAAAGTAACTGATAAGCAAACAATTTTTTAATCAAAATTTGCACTCGCGAGTGGATAAAATATATGTGTGTGTGTCTATATATATATATATATATATATATATATATATATATATATATATATATATATATATATATATATATATATATATATATATATATATATATATATTCACAACAATTTGAGTAGTCACCATGAATATAATAGAAATTTGCATGCTTGGAGGTTAGGCAACGCAAAATTGTTTCGTGCACTGTCTCAGACTTCATTTCCTACTTTAAAACATTTTGTGAGGCTACTTGTTTACCTTAGGGAACTTATTACCAGCCTCAGAAGCGAGGACCTATGACAGTTAATCATAAGGTGTACGTCACGGGTGTTGATTACCATGTTAAAGAGATATTAGAGAGTTCATGAGTTCGATGGATGGAATTGAACCCGCACGACTGTTGCCTCCTCCAGTTGGTGTTAATTACATAGGCTGGCAATGTCATGACCTTAATTAGAAGTTACATAGAAATGTATGATCTTCCTATGAGGCCAACATTGTGGAAGCTAGGCAAGTCCTTCACTAGTTTCAACGAGCCCTAAACTTTTATTTTTCTCGTTAAGTTTTAAATTTTTTTTGTAATATTAACGATTTAGGTTACATTATGTAATATGTTTGGTGTATTTATAGCAAAGATCATTTTATTGAGAGTAAACTACACTTTTGGTCTCCGTAATTTGCACAAAACACACTTTTAGTCAAACTATTGGAAAATTGATATATCTGGTCTTGTGATTTCCAAATCTTACGGTGGAGGTCCCTAAGGTAGTTACTATCAATGGGTCTTTATTAAGTACATGTTTAATGAATATTTTAACCTCACTTTTGTCTTTTACTAATTATCACTTTCTAAACTATAAGGGCCATTTATGTAAAGTTAGAAAAAACAACCTTAAAATTACGGCCCTACCTATACCAATATACTCATACCATTGAACTCATCGATCTGGTTGCTACCTCCTCTGCTGTAACGCCAAGACACTCCTTATTTGTAAAAAAATAACAAAAAGGGTAAATTGGTCATTTTACCTTAGAAGGGTAATTTGGTCTTTTGGACAGAAAAGGATTAAGTTTGTAATAATATTTTGAGTTTAGGACTTAAAATGTTATAAAAACTGATTTTTGGTCATAAACTTTGTTAGTTGTGGCAAAAGTGCAAGAATTAGAACTCTATGGACTAAACTGCAATTTCTGGAAGTATAAATAGTGGGATAAGCTCTCCCACATGTGCAGATTTCTAGAGTTCACGGGAGAGGGTTCTTGAGCGATCATCTCAGAATTTTGGCGATTCCTTGAAGGTTGAAGCTTGTATTTCAATTATAAGCTTTTGATTGAAGAATTAGAAGCTTGGAAAGTAAGTATTTCAAGTTCTCATCTAGTTTGTTCTTGATGAATTTTTATGGAAACTGAAATTTGTAATTTCAGTCATAAAATATGTAATAAGTAGCTTAATACTTCCAGTAAGTCATGCTAAAAGGACTTAATTCAAGAAAATGGAAGTAGGTTGCTATTATTCAAGAATTGAGATTTTGATCAAGAACCCTAGACGATGAGTTCTTGTGATCAAATCGATTCTAATGATTTATAATGAGTTGTAGATGCTATATTGACTGAAAGAAGTCAGTAGAAGCAAGTAAAATTCAACAATTTCGGTTTTTGGACTAAAATTGTGAAAACGGGAAATTGTAAAAATGGATGTGAATTTGATCATACAATGGTTTAAAACTTGTTATTAGCCAAAGGTTTTGGTCTTAGAACAATTTCCAGTGATTAAGTCGAGTAATAAGGGCTTAATAAAGGAAAATGGGATTTTTAAGCACAAAATCGGACTTCACTGCCTGGAACTGCAACAGGCGCGACGCGGCCCTCACAATGGGCGCGACGCGGGGTCGAGGCAGAAACCATAAAACCTTCTGTTAAAATTTGGTGTAATTTCCAAATTGGATTTTGATGCTAGGCTTATCCGATTGACCTGAAATTTTAAACATAGGTCTAATATGTTGTGAAACTTCATGGAAAATTATCGGAATACGAATACGACCACCCGAAAGTACTGTAGTAGAATACGCGTATTTCGGGAAGTGTATTAATTTTTTATACCAATGGTTAATGCTTGGAATTGGTCTTATATTAGACTCTTTTGCATTAGAACCAACTGAAATGGTAAATTAACCTATAATCATTGTGAAATGAATGGAATTATAGGTACGCGACAAAATCTTGCGGAATACATTTCAAGGCAAGAAACAACTAAAGCTAGTGGTAGCAAGCCTTCAGGTGAGTAATCTTGACTATATCTAGTATGATATGTAACGACCCAAAAATCGTGAAATTATATTCGAGAAAATATATAAGGAAAAGATTAAAACATTCTGGAAGTTTTAAAATAATTTATTTGGAAATGTGGTAAAATACCAAAAGTTTGGAAAAAGATGACGAGAAAGAGCAAAATGGTCATTTGACATCCAAATGACTTTTAAGTAAGGAAAATATGATTTTTTTTGGAGCTAATATATAATGAAATAAAATTTTTACACCAAATAATGGTGATAAGTATTTGAAAGTTAATTCTAGTAAAAGAGGGTAATTTGGTCATTTTACCATAAAGGGGTAATTTGATCATTTGCCCATGAATGAGATTTATTATGAAATTATATTTTTAGTTTTTGGACTAAAAATGTAAGAAACTACGTTATATGTAATAAAATTTGATTGTGGTGGCCAAAGTCCAAGAAATGGAAGTCCAGGGACTGAAATGTCATAAAGCCAAAGTTGGAAAAATATATAAATGAAAAATTATGTCATAATCTTCATAAAACCCAGAAATATCTTCTGGGAAATTCTCTCAAGAACCGTGAACGATCTTTCAAGAACTAGAGATTTACACTTGGGATGTTGTGATTTCAAACTTCATAAGGTAAGAATCTGTCCTATGTTGTATAATTCGTAGAAAAATCATACGATGTCTAAATTAGGTGATTCCAGTTCCCATGGTTTTGTCTCGATGTCTTCTTCAGTTCATCAGTTGAGGTTCAGACCTCGTTCAGTCGTTTTCTTAGGTTTTGAACCCGATTTTCATGAGTATGATTTATGTGTCCAATTGTGTTGTGAAATTCTTGTAAAATCGTGTGTTCACTGGATTGTTCTGAAACTTTGTGTGGAGAAGAACCTTGTCATGAGCCATACTCGACCAAAAGGAATTTACCCAGTTCATTGTTTTGGTTTGGATTTGGGTGTGTGCAACCTGACCTCCACAGATTGGCTGCTGCACACCTAGGTCAACTTGTGGGATTTTTAATTCCTAAATGGTTCATAGTTTAGGTCTGAAAATTTGATGGAAAGTCCATCCTCATGTATAATGTATTCCATCCAGAGGGCGTGATCCAATTCCATTAGGAAGCTAGGTTTTCAACGTCTTATCCTTGACTGAACCAGAATTTGTAGCTGTGCACATTGTCCTTGTTGCACGGTTTTTATTTCTTAATTGGCTAATGCTTTGAGTTTGATATTTGGATGAGAGCTTTATCTTCATGTCTAGTGTAACTCATCCAAAAGGCTTGACTTATTTCCTTTCAGAAGTTAGGTTTTTGGACCAATCTTGTCAAGCTATGCTGAGTTGTGACAGAAATGTTGCTGCTCATTTCCTTCATATTGTGTGATTGTTAATTCTTAAATTGGTAAATTCATATAAAATCGTGTGAATGTCCAATTGGATTGCATTTTATGTCCCTGAATTGGTAATTGTGTCTAGTTTGTTCTCTTAAAAGGTTATGAATTGATTCAGATCCTAAGTCATGTGGAATTGTCCATTTTCACTAATTGGTCCAGGTGCTGTCAGTTTTGGTACCCTGTCTTAAGAAATTCATAATTAAATGTACAAAAATGGTTTGGGGGCAAGGTCAGTTGCCTTAGTTCCCTGTTGAAGTCTAGTTTTTCCTCACCAAATTTTAGAGTTCAGTTCTTAACCCATTTTGAGTGATTATTATTTCTTTAATGTGTG
The DNA here is from genome assembly GCA_023525715.1 of Cichorium intybus. NCBI lineage: Eukaryota > Viridiplantae > Streptophyta > Magnoliopsida > Asterales > Asteraceae > Cichorium > Cichorium intybus. The sequence continues at coordinate 32,794,387 of CM042012.1, forward strand.
GTTCCGTAGGTGGACTGATTGCATCAGTCAACTTTAGAGATTTTTCGTTTACTCTTGAAAAGAGAAAATGACATGAGGTCAGGCCCTGTAACATTGTACTTGGGTCTAGTTTACCCATGATTTTTATTGGATTTTATTTTCAATCTTTCCCTGACCTAATATTGCAAATCTTGTTGAGGGTCCAGAAATCAGCCTTGCTGTCAGTTTCCTCTTTTGTGATAATCATCTTAGTTTTTGGTTTTTCAGATTTGGTCCTATACTTATTCAAATGACTCCAAATTTTGAACATAGGTCCAAAATAGTCCAAAACTTCACAGAAAATTTTCAGAATCGAAATACGACCCTCCGTGGGTACTGTAGTAAAATACGTATAATATACGATTTAATTAAAGATAGACATTTAAAAGTTATACACATGTCTTGACCATTAATGATAAAATAAGGACTCTAACATGTTATAGAGTCAATTAGAATGTAAATAATGTATCATATATTATATATAGGTACAAGTCAAGTAATTGGACACCGAAAGGGGAAAGAACCGAGGGACGTCTAAACGACCTTTCAAGAGTTATAAGGTGAGTACGTGCAGTATTTTTACCCATTCTGGGGTACATGGCAAGTAAGTATTTTGAAGATTTCTTATAAAATTTCTATATGAGAAATTATATGCAAGAGTATTATTTCTAACTTGTTTGTGAAAGTATAATACTATATTTGAAAGTATGTTTTGGTCTATGAGCCAAATATGTGAAAGTATGTTTTGCTATGAACCAATTATGTGAAAGTATATTTTGAATACAAGTTATACATGTTTGGAAGTATGGATAGGCATATAGCCACAATATGTTTAAGAAGTATGTTTTGGTTACAAATTGTATATGTTTTCAAGTATGAAAGGGCATATAGCCATAAGATGTTGGAAAGTATGCTTTGGCATAAAGCTTAGCATGTTAAAAAAAATATGTTTTAAACATATGAAAATTATGTGATGAAAGCTATATTTGGCATCTAGCCATAAAGACATAAAATTTTGTAGTTTGGCACCTAGCCACAAGTTATATGTTTATGAGAAATGTTCAAGCAAGCAGCAAGTTTTTGTATGACTGGTAATTGTAGCAAGCAGCGTTAGTAAGGGAACTATGTTCCAACCTACCCGGGTTAGGTAAGGGATCTACTGGGGAAAATCCCCGTCGCGAAGTAGATTGCCTCAGCAATTCTATGGTGAGGAATGATCCGTTCTTTCTAGCCATAGAGACTTGGGGTATCACTTATAGTGATTAAAGCCCTAAGTATAAAAATCCAGCAAGCTTATAAAACCAGTCAAAGAAAGTAAGAAAGATGTTATTTTTGTAAAGTATGTCATAAAATAATTTTTGAGAAGGAAAAAGTTATAGTATGTTGCTATTTTAAAGTTTTGAAAGAAGATATTTTTGCAAGGCATGATATTTAATGATTTTGAAAAGTAATGAGCTATGGTATGATATTATTATAAAACTTTGAAAGATGTTTTATGTTATAAGTTTTATAAAAGTTGGAAAAGAAGTTAAAGGTTTGAGTCTAAAACTCATGTAACTCACGAGACATTATTGTCTTACGTATTTTATGTTTTTGCCATGTATTCCAGGTTAAAAGCTAAAGTATATTTGGCAGAAGTTTAGCTGGAGTGGAGCCCGAGTTAGCTCCCGTCTTGGACTCAAGGTTTAATCCCTTCTTGCTTACTATGGTTAGTTTTGATATGGATTTGTACACCCATTGTTTTCAAACATGTAAATTGTCGGTTTTTGATAAACCGTATTTTTGTATTCATGAAATTTTATAAAAACCATAGTATTTACAAACAATAGAAATGGGGTGTCACAAGTGGGTTTTAGAGCCATAGTTTAAGCGAATTAGGATTGGATCATTCCACTCCTAGGCTTAGACTTGTGAAATAAGGAGTTAGAATGAGTTTATTAGTTTTATAATGTCTTAAGAAATTAAGACATTGTTTGTTAGTAGAATTGTATGAGTATATTTATGAGTAAAATAAACTAACTAATACCAGTAAACAGTGAAACCGAGTGGAAGCATCGGGATCAACACGTGTAGGTGATTATGGTAATATGGGCTCGTATTATCATAATCACATGATGCGTATTGAGCCTAGTGAAGCCACGAAGGAATACTGGAAAACTGGTAGAAGAAGTAGTAAGCCAATATTTGTGGCTATATATATAATATATGAATAAAACTCATAAAGGAAAGAAGAATGATAACATTGAATTGGGGATACGTGTATTTGGGTTAAACATCATATAAAACACCATTTAGTCGTAAAAAGACTATAATTGCAATATTTTTGTTTAATTTGCCGTTTTAAGTCAAATGAAAGAAAGTTTAAGAAATAACCCCAAGACTTGAACAACATGATTCATTGTCATGTTATTATACTATACTAAAAGGAAATTGAAGGTTTGGGTCAAGAAAAGTTATGTAATAATAAGAATGAAAATAAGGAAGTATTCTGACAGAACTTTTATGTCAACTTAAACTGTAAAACTGTACAAATCTACATGTCCAAAAATTATGTGGCATACATGAAAAGAAAGCTACAGATGTCTAGTTTCTAAATCAAAAAGCGGTGATTCGTTTCGATTTCCCTAGAATGAGTTATGTCATTTTTCGTACATGGTATTCTGTTTCGGTAGATTCTGTCCCACTTGGGAATATGAATGTATATGTTAATATAATGCTCAAAGAATTGAAAGAAAACCATTATTGGTATATAGGGATGTATTATGAGTAATTAGAAGTGTTAAAGAATAGAATAGAAGTCTAAATAACTTAATGAAATAAGTTTAGAAATGTTATAATACGTATGAAAACTTGTATTGGTTTTATGATTTTACCTTGAGTATAAAATGTTATGGTTATGTAATTAATAAAAGAAAGAAGATTTTATGGGGATTAAGAGTATGTAAAAGAGTTTGTGAATATCACAAACATAATGTGATATTAATTTATTAGAAAAGTTGAGTTTTGGTTAAGTCTAAAAATGACTTAATCGGAAACGATTAAACTAAAAAGTTACCGTTTTAGCAAATACGAACCCGTATGGGTATGAAATGAATTTATATCAACATTTATGTGTTGTTGAGTGGTTTTGGTAACAAAATATGTAAAAAGTGTAATGTTTAAAAATAATTTTTATTTTATTAATTTTAACGACAAAATTGTTAAAAGTAGAATATAAGAGCGAAACGGAATATGTTTTGACATCTAAGCATTAATATTGCTTAATAAACATGTTAAGATAAGAAAATTACTAAAATTACATGTTAAAACCCAAGAAATCACATTTAGGCAAAGTAGGATGCCTAAATAAGAAAACAGACAAAAAAAATGTCGAAACGAAAAATGGTGTAAAAGGTTCCATGAAGCTTTATACATGTTCTAAGCACTATTAGGATATTGTTGGGTTATATAACAATGATTTAAACAAACGTTTACATGAATTTTGGATTAAATTGTCAAAATGGGACAAAAGGGCAAAAATGTCCAAAATGACTATTATGCTTTAAGAGTCACACTTAAACCTTGGAATGGAATTAGATAATGCTAGAAAGAGTTTATATATGATTTAACACATATAATGTGTTTAGTTGTGTAATTAGTTCTAACATCTTAATAAAATGGGAATGGTACATGGGGTACCTTAAAAGATAAGAAATGTACTCATAAGAGTATTGTAAGAAAGCTAAGAAATGAAAAAGACAAAATTGTATTAGTAAGTGTAATGAATGAACGAGAATAAAATCTTATAACTAATAAAGGAGGATGAAAGAAGTATCTTGGATTGCTATTATGTCGAAATGTGCAAATAGCATGAGAAAAAGGTGATATAACATATGTATTAATGAAAGTAATATAAATATAATGTAAGAGGAGTAAGAAGTATATGAAAAGGACATTTTATAAAAGATGGATTCAGAATGAAAGTAGTAAGTATAATGATGTAATAGTAGCATACATATACGAAATGAAAAGAGATATGTATTTAAAGAAAATAATACATATAGTTTACAAAGTGGAACATATACAAGGGGATTGCGGAAGTATAGAAGCTAACAAGAAGTATAAAATTAGTAGTATAAATGACAAGAGTAGAAAAGAAGGAAGTTGACTGAAATAATAGATCAACTTCAATAGTAAAACTGTACCAGTTTTTAAGGTCAAACATTGTGTATTATACGTAGAAAGAAAGCTAATGATGTCTAATTGTTAAAATAAAAAGCGGTACGTCGTTTCAACACTTTCAGAACGAGATATACAAATTCTCGTGAAGGATATGCTGATTCGACAGATTCTGTCCCAAACAGAAAAGTAAGGATGTGAAATAAAACGAAAAGAATGCATTCCTTATGAGCAGTAATAAGTTGAGAATTGTTAGTAGATGTAAAGAATAATAAAGTGAAGTTTAAAAGATCTAAAGAACAACTATGTAAAGATAAGAAGTTGTAAAACTTCTAAAAAGAAAGAAGAAGTTATGTTCGAGTAAAATGTCCGTGAAGGGACAAGATTTTTTTTCAAAGAAAGGTATTGAGTATTTATAAAATTATATAAATACAAAATCTTACCAAAATTTGTATTTGGGAAGAGTTTTATAAGTGAAGAATGTGATTAATATAATCTCATGAAGTTTTGGTAAACATATGAGAAGAATTTCAAAGTAAGCTGTTATTCTTGATAAGAATATGAAAGTAGAAATCTCTAAAAGTTGATTAAGAACCAAAAGTAACTCAAAGAAGAAAATACTAAAAAGATAAAATAATAAAGAATATGAGTATGGGTTGATAAAAGAAAGTATAAACGTGAGCTGAGAACCTTTGAAGAAAAGGAAGTAGTAATCCCTTAAATTAATAGTTGAATGATGATTCCGAGGACGGAATCCCAATAAGGGGGAGGTAGTTGTAACGACCCAAAAATCGTGAAATTATATTCGAGAAAATATATAAGGAAAAGATTAAAACATTCTGGAAGTTTTAAAATAATTTATTTGGAAATGTGGTAAAATACCAAAAGTTTGGAAAAAGATGACGAGAAAGAGCAAAATGGTCATTTGACATCCAAATGACTTTTAAGTAAGGAAAATATGATTTTTTTTTTGAGCTAATATATAATGAAATAAAATTTTTACACCAAATAATGGTGATAAGTATTTGAAAGTTAATTCTAGTAAAAGAGGGTAATTTGGTCATTTTACCATAAAGGGGTAATTTGATCATTTGCCCATGAATGAGATTTATTATGAAATTATATTTTTAGTTTTTGGACTAAAAATGTAAGAAACTACGTTATATGTAATAAAATTTGATTGTGGTGGCCAAAGTCCAAGAAATGGAAGTCCAGGGACTGAAATGTCATAAAGCCAAAGTTGGAAAAATATATAAATGAAAAATTATGTCATAATCTTCATAAAACCCAAAAATATATTCTGGGAAATTCTCTCAAGAACCGTGAACGATCTTTCAAGAACTAGAGATTTACACTTGGAATGTTGTGATTTCAAACTTCATAAGGTAAGAATCTGTCCTATGTTGTATAATTCGTTGAAAAATCATACGATGTCCAAATTAGGTGATTCCAGTGCCCATGGTTTCGTCTCGATGTCTTCTTCAGTTCATCAGTTGGGGTTCAGACCTCGTTCAGTCGTTTTCTAGGGTTTTGAACCCGATTTTCATGAGTATGATTTCTGTGTCCAATTGTGTTGTGAAATTCTTGTAAAATCGTGTGTTCACTGGGGAAAATCCCCGTCGCGAAGTAGATTGCCTCAGCAATTCTATGGTGAGGAATGATCCGTTCTTTCTAGCCATAGAGACTTGGGGTATCACTTATAGTGATTAAAGCCCTAAGTATAAAAATCCAGCAAGCTTATAAAACCAGTCAAAGAAAGTAAGAAATATGTTATTTTTGTAAAGTATGTCATAAAATAATTTTTGAGAAGGAAAAAGTTATAGTATGTTGCTATTTTAAAGTTTTGAAAGAAGATATTTTTGCAAGGCATGATATTTAATGATTTTGATAATGAGCTATGGTATGATATTATTATAAAACTTTGAAAGATGTTTTATGTTATAAGTTTTATAAAAGTTGGAAAAGAAGTTAAAGGTTTGAGTCTAAAACTCATGTAACTCACGAGACATTATTGTCTTACGTATTTTATGTTTTTGCCATGTATTCCAGGTTAAAAGCTAAAGTATATTTGGCAGAAGTTTAGCTGGAGTGGAGCCCGAGTTAGCTCCCGTCTTGGACTCAAGGTTTAATCCTTTCTTGCTTACTATGTTTAGTTTTGATATGGATTTGTACACCCATTGTTTTCAAACATGTAAATTGTCGGTTTTTGATAAACCGTATTTTTGTATTCATGAAATTTTATAAAAACCATAGTATTTACAAACAATAGAAATGGGGTGTCACATGATATATGGTGATTACAATGGCACTACTTAAAGTAGTTGAATACGGGACAAGGGTAGATTACCCGAATAATATACGGACATGACATTGGATTGTAATTCCAAATGGTGCAGCCTTGTTGGCTATGATTATTATCTGTGAAATTAACTGGTGCGGTCTTAGGACCATGATATTGGGTTATTGAATCTAATTTGGTGCGGCCTTCGTGCTATGATATAAACAATAAAATGTTATTAAATGGTGCGGCCACTTGTGGCTATGATTTTGGACGTTATGTCCAACTGGTGCGGCCTATATGGCTATGATATTTGGTGCGGCCTTTATGGCTATGATATACGGTGCGGTCAGTGATGACTATGACTTTTGGGACAGAAACTGTTTAAGAGTTTAATTGTTATTATTCTCTTATATATGCGTGTTTATTTGTTTGATTACTCATTGGACTTTATAGCTCACAGTTTATTTGATATGTCCCTGCAGGTGAGCGTGATCCCGCCAAAGGGAAAGATAAAGTCCGTGACTGAGGATTTGGATTATGTAGTAGTAACTACCCGGCTTAATGGATGTATAATATTTATATATGTTGTAATCCTTGATACACTTGTACCTGTATGTGTTAACTAATACCCCTATACTTATGTTTTGATTGTAAATCCACCTGATATACGGGCAATAGTGGAAGAAGTGGTTAGGCAAATGATGCCTACGTTAACGAATAACCCCAACCCGAGTGGCAATCCTAACCCGAGTGCCTATCCTAATCCTAGTGAAGAGGCTGCAAAAAGTATTCATGACAAGCAGCCGGAAGATGAAAGCCAGGGAGAAAGTCGTGCCTGGGCAATAAAAGAAACTCAAGGCGGGGAAGCTTCTACAAAGAAAGTCGGATGTACTTACAAAGCTTTCCTTGGTTGTAAACCAAAAGAGTTTTCAGGGACAGATAATCCAGTCTAAGCTATGGAGTGGATAATGCATATTGAGAAGGTGTTTCGAGTCAGCAAATGTGCTGATGATGACAAGGTAGAATTTGCCACAAATCAACTCACAAGCAATGCACTACATTGGTGGCAAATTTACTACAAATCATTGGATCTTGATTCATCCCGGTCGGTACCTTGGGAGCAATTCAAGATTAAGTTCAATGAAGAATACTGCTCAGAAGTAGCTATAAAGAAGTTGGAGGACGAATTTCTGCACATGGAACAAGGTTCCCAATCCGTCCAAGAGTACACTTTGAGCTTTCTGGAGAAAGCAAGATTTGCAGAACACCATGTCAACACTGAAAAGAGGAAGATTGATAAGTATGTTTGGGGGCTGACGACCCGAATCAGAGAAATTGTACAACCACTGAAACTGTCTACTTTCCGGCAAGTGGTGGATCGAGCCACAGAAAGGGAGACAGAGTTGAAGCAACAAGAAGACAAAAAGAAAGCCGTTGAAACAAAAAGAAAGGCGGAAGACCATAGTTGGACGCCTCAGAAAAAGTCGCAGCAAACTGGGTCTAAGGGTAAAGGTCAGAAAGACGAAGCCAAGTGGTGTGAAAAATGCAGAAAAAGGCACTATAGGAGTTGCCGGGTCAATACTACATCCGCAAGTTGTCGAAATTGTGGAAAACCGGGGCATGATGCTAGCAACTGTCGGGCGGAGCATAGGTGTTACCAATGTGGAGCTACGGACCATCTTCACCTGAACTGTCCCGAGTTAAAATCTGTAGCAATCAGTGATAGATCCAGAATTGATCAGGGCGGAAAGAAAGAGGAGGTGAAGAACCGAGGAAGACCGGTAGCTTCGCGAGCCTTTCAAATGACCGTTGATTAAGCTCGTGAGAAGACAGATGTGGTTACAAGTATCTTCACTCTCAATTCCATACATGTCTATGTTATATTTGATCCAGGGGCTACACACTGTTTTGTATCGGAGTCCTTGTTGTCCCGCCTGAATGTACCGTTAACCCCAATGGGTGAAAGCTTAGAAGTGGCTATAGCAGACGGCATATATGTTTGGGTTTCTGAACACTTGGAAGATTGTCAGCTTAAAATCTACGGGACTACTTTCCATATAGATTTGAAGCCGATGACTACCAATGAATTTGGTGTAATTATGGGTATGGATTGGTTGGCAACAAACTATGCTAATATGGATTGTAGAAATAAAAACATTACAGTATTATCACCGGATGGGGAATGGATAAAGATTCAGGGTGAACAACCTCGGTTGAGAATGCCAGTTATCTCCTTTGCTCAAGCCCGAAGCTGTATTAGTAAAGGAGGGATGTCTTATTTGGCCTATGTATCAGTGGCTAAACCAGTTAAAGAGGGGGTAGCAAATGTAAACGTGGTAAACGAATTCCCAGATGTATTTCCAGATGAACTTCCAGGGTTGCCACCAGATCGACAGGTAGAGTTCACGATTGAACTAGTCCCGGGAGCTGCTCCTGTTGCTCGAGCTTCATACCGTTTAGCACCTTCAGAGATGGTGGAACTGCGAAAGCAACTGGAAGAACTTTTAGATAGGGGTTTTATCAGACCGAGTACATCGCCGTGGGGAGCCCCTATTCTGTTTGTTAAAAAGAAAGATGGGTCAATGCGCATGTGTATTGACTATCGGGAATTAAACAAGATCAAAGTGAAGAACAAATACCCGCTACCCAGAATAGATGACCTGTTTGATCAGTTATAGGGAGCATCTTATTTTTCCAAAATTGACCTGAGGTCGGGTTACCATCAGTTGAAGATATGGGAATCTGACGTTCCAAAGACAGCTTTTCGCACCAGATACGGTCATTATGAGTTTTTGGTGATGTCTTTTGGGTTAACCAATGCTCCAGCCGTATTCATGGATCTTATGAACCGGGTGTGTCGACCGTTCCTTGATACATCGGTGATAGTATTTATAGATGATATTTTGGTGTATTCGCGAAGCCAAGCCGAGCATGAAGTGCACCTACGACAAGTGTTGGAGTTGCTTCGCCAAGAAAAAATGTATGCTAAATTCTCCAAGTGTGAATTTTGGCTAAGAGAAGTTCAATTTCTTGGCCATTTAATTAATGCTGAAGGGGTGAAAGTTGATCCAGCAAAGATTGAAGCCATGATAAAGTGGGAACCGCCTCGAAGTCCAACTGAAGTACGAAGTTTCCTTGGTTTGGCAGGCTATTATAGAAGATTTGTCGAGAATTTTTCCTCGATAGCTGCCCCGTTGACCAAGTTGACTAAGAAAGGCGAAAAGTTCACGTGGGCGGAAAAACAGCAAGAAGCTTTCCAAAAGTTGAAACAATCTTTGTGTGAAGCACCAGTGTTAGCACTACCACAAAGCGGAGAAGAGTATGTGATCTACAGCGATGCTTCAAGAGTTGGACTTGGATGTGTATTAATGCAGAAAGGTCGGGTAATAGCTTATGCGTCCCGCCAACTAAAAGACGCTGAAAAGAAGTATCCAGTTCATGACCTGGAATTAGCTGCGGTGGTTCTGGCATTGAAGCTATGGAGACACTATTTATATGGTGTGAAATTTGTTGTCTATACAGACCACAAAAGTTTGAAGTATTTATTTGATCAAAAAGAGCTTAACATGCGACAGCAAAGGTGGATGGATCTACTTAAAGACTTTGACTTTGAAATTCGGTACCACCCTGGCAAGGCGAATGTGGTGGCAGATGCTCTAAGCCGAAAAGAAGCACCATTAAAAGTTACATCCGCGTGTATAGGTGTAGCAAGCCGGTTACCAGAATTGATCCGTTTGGCACAAGAAGAAGCGTGCATGCCTGAACATATAAAAAGCGAGCGAATGGTTGGGTATTTGAAGCATCTGGAAGAAAATGCACAGAAATTAAAAACCTTCAGAGGTCGCGTGTGGGTCCCAAAACAAGGAGAAGCGCGGAACTTGCTTCTAGAGGATGCACACTGTAGCCGATACGCAGTTCATCCGGGTAGTACCAAGATGTACCGGACGTTAAAACCGTTGTACTGGTGGCTCGGAATGAAAAGAGATGTTGGAAGATATGTAGAAAGATGTTTGACATGCCTGCAAGTTAAGTCAAATCATCAGAAACCATACGGAGAAATCCAGCCATTGCCGGTTCCAGAAAAGAAGTGGGACCATATCACTATGGATTTTGTAACAAAGTTGCCACGGACACCGCGAGGTCATGATTCGGTGTGGGTGATTGTTGATCGATTGACAAAATCAGCACAATTCATACCGATTAGCGAGAAGTACAGGGTGGATCAACTGGCGAAAATCTACATAGATGAGGTGTTATGCCGACATGGATTACCAGCATCGATTGTGTCGGATCGAGTCAGCAGATTTACTTCCCACTTTTGGCAAAGTCTTAAAAAACGATTGGGTTCAAAAATACTCATGAGTACTGCATACCACCCGCAGACCGATGGCCAAAGTGAAAGAACTATTCAAACTTTGGAAGATATGCTGAGAACCTGTGTAATTGACTTTGGTGGAAGTTGGGAAGATCATTTGCCTTTGGTAGAATTCGCGTACAATAACAGCTATCATTCCAGCATTCAGATGGCCCCGTATGAAGCATTATATGGAGCACCGTGTCGTACTCCGACTTGCTGGACTGAAGTTGGGGAAAAGCCGTTGGCTGGACCCGAAATTGTAGCACAGACAGAAGAAAAGATCAAACAAATTCGAGAAAACTTGAAGGTAGCTCAGAATCGGCAAAAACAGTACACAGACAAACGGGTGAAACCGATAGAATTCCAAGTGGGAGACATGGTAATGCTCAAAGTATCCCCTTGGAAAGGCTTAATCCGTTTTGGGAAGAAAGGGAAATTGAGTACTCGCTTCATTGGACCTTTCCGTATATCCCAAAGAGTTGGAGCCGTAGCGTATAGATTGGAGTTACCTGATGAACTTCATGGTATACATGACGTATTTCATGTGTCCCATTTGAGAAAAACTTTGTTTGACAAGTCTCAACAAATACCTCTTGCTGAAATTGAAGTGGATGACAAGTTGAGATACCCGGAACAACCCGAGAGGGTGTTAGACCGAAAGGTAAGACAACTGCGAAACAAGAAAATCAGCATGGTCAAAGTGCTTTGGCGACATCACAGAGGTTCCGACATGACGTGGGAGACGAAAGTGAAATGAGGGAAAAATACCCTCAACTCTTTGCATGATTTCGGGGACGAAATCTCTTGAAGGAGGGGAGAATTTGTAACGCCAAGACACTCCTTATTTGTAAAAAAATAACAAAAAGGGTAAATTGGTCATTTTACCTTAGAAGGGTAATTTGGTCTTTTGGACAGAAAAGGATTAAGTTTGTAATAATATTTTGAGTTTAGGACTTAAAATGTTATAAAAACTGATTTTTGGTCATAAACTTTGTTAGTTGTGGCAAAAGTGCAAGAATTAGAACTCTAGGGACTAAACTGCAATTTCTGGAAGTATAAATAGTGGGATAAGCTCTCCCACATGTGCAGATTTCTAGAGTTCACGGGAGAGGGTTCTTGAGCGATCATCTCAGAATTTTGGCGATTCCTTGAAGGTTGAAGCTTGAATTTCAATTATAAGCTTTTGATTGAAGAATTAGAAGCTTGGAAAGTAAGTATTTCAAGTTCTCATCTAGTTTGTTCTTGATGAATTTTTATGGAAACTGAAATTTGTAATTTCAGTCATAAAATATGTAATAAGTAGCTTAATACTTCCAGTAAGTCATGCTAAAAGGACTTAATTCAAGAAAATGGAAGTAGGTTGCTATTATTCAAGAATTGAGATTTTGATCAAGAACCCTAGACGATGAGTTCTTGTGATCAAATCGATTCTAATGATTTATAATGAGTTGTAGATGCTATATTGACTGAAAGAAGTCAGTAGAAGCAAGTAAAATTCAACAATTTCGGTTTTTGGACTAAAATTGTGAAAACAGGAAATTGTAAAAATGGATGTGAATTTGATCATACAATGGTTTAAAACTTGTTATTAGCCAAAGGTTTTGGTCTTAGAACAATTCCCAGTGATTAAGTCGAGTAATAAGGGCTTAATAAAGGAAAATGGGATTTTTAAGCACAAAATCGGACTTCACTGCCTGGAACTGCAACAGGCGCGACGCGGCCCTCACACTGGGCGCGACGCGGGGTCGAGGCAGAAACCATAAAACCTTCTGTTAAAATTTGGTGTAATTTCCAAATTGGATTTTGATGCTAGGCTTATCCGATTGACCAGAAATTTTAAACATAGGTCTAATATGTTGTGAAACTTCATGGAAAATTATCGGAATACGAATACGACCTCCTGTTAAAATTTGCGGAATACATTTCAAGGCAAGAAACAACTAAAGCTAGTGGTAGCAAGCCTTCAGGTGAGTAATCTTGACTATATCTAGTATGATATATGGTGATTACAATGGCACTACTTAAAGTAGTTGAATACGGGACAAGGGTAGATTACCCGAATAATATACGGACATGACATTGGATTGTAATTCCAAATGGTGCAGCCTTGTTGGCTATGATTATTATCTGTGAAATTAACTGGTGCGGTCTTAGGACCATGATATTGGGTTATTGAATCTAATTTGGTGCGGCCTTCGGGCTATGATATAAACAATAAAATGTTATTAAATGGTGCGGCCACTTGTGGCTATGATTTTGGACGTTATGTCCAACTGGTGCGGCCTATATGGCTATGATATTTGGTGCGGCCTTTATGGCTATGATATACGGTGCGGTCAGTGATGACTATGACTTTTGGGACAGAAACTGTTTAAGAGTTTAATTGTTATTATTCTCTTATATATGTGTGTTTATTTGTTTGATTACTCATTGGACTTTATAGCTCACAGTTTATTTGATATGTCTCTGCAGGTGAGCGTGATCCCGCCAAAGGGAAAGATAAAGTCCGTGACTGAGGATTTGGATTATGTAGTAGTAACTACCCGGCTTAATGGATGTATAATATTTATATATGTTGTAATCCTTGATACACTTGTACCTGTATGTGTTAACTAATACCCCTATACTTATGTTTTGATTGTAAAATATATGGTTTGAAAAATAAAATTTTTTTGGGGTGTTTTGTTAATAAGTCGGGTGTTACATCTGCCAATGCCACCATCGGCCCCTAATCACCACACTATTAAGAATGGCATCACCACCAACGTAGGTCAATAAACCAAATAAGATATGTATTCTTCTATGCTAATTTGAATGAAATAAACCCTTTATGATCTTAAGTGACCTAGTTGAAGGTGATCATATCTAATTGCATATTTCTTTGTCATCATGATGGAATAAAAAAACTTCGAGTTTGAAATAAACATTTATAGATTGTTTCAGTTGCTTTCAATTCAAAATCAAGAAACAATGATGATCGACGGCCAGTTCAGGCGTGCAAACAACTTTAACCAATTTAGCCATCATTGAGCCTCCAATTGTAGTTTGCTAGTTGGTCCTAATTAGACATGTTAGATTCGAAGCAAGAAAACATATTACTTAATTTTGTCAAATTTCATGATAGTTTGATCATGTTCAAGGTCATTCACAGGGTCGATTATGTGACAACCAGAAATTTTGTATAAATAAGAATTAAACATAAGTATATTTTATGTTAAGAAGTATTGATACTCATAATTATTAAGTGTATTATGAAAGGGAAAATGGTCGAAAATGGAAAAAGAATATGGAATTGTATGTGTTAAGACCTTTTATTAAGTCAAATATGAGATATTATTTCAAGTAGAATTTGGTCTTAAAGACATAAGGGCAAATCGAGAAATTGTAGACAAAAAGTAAAGTAATTATTGAGAAATCTTTGAAAATTAATGTCTCAAAATCTAGAAGAAATTAAGAAAAACTCATTAAGGTGACTTTTGTAATAATTGAACTAACAAAAATATAGGATAAAGATTCAATTCATTTGAAGTTATAATAAATAAGTTATGAAGTGTTGGAAATAACCCAAAGGTGATAAAAATGACCAAATGATCATGTTTGGGGGTCTGTAACATAAAATCTGAATAGATTCAAATCAGTAAAGGGAAGTTGTAAAGCCCATTCCCACATTTCTAGAGATAAAGTTTACAGAAATCAGGTGTCATATGAATAAGTTATGCTAGTCCAAAGTCTGGGAAAGATCTGATGCAAATGCTGAAAATTTCTAAGGCATTGAACTAAGGGGTATTTTTGGTATTTTGCACATGTTGACAAAGTCAAAATAAGATGGAAAACATGGAGCCTGATTAAGTTTGGTGTGCGTCTTTCTTTTCTAGTAGCATGAAAGACAAATCGAGAAAGGGGGTCACGAAGAGGATTGAAAAGTCAAGAACACAACACACACACACCGCCCGATCTTTTGTGTATGCGATTTTTGAGACCCGAGAAGCAAAGAGGCAGCAAGAACAGTAGAAGGGACCGACATCTGCTGCTATTGGGTTTTTTCTTCACCAGAAACACGAGAACAACTGTGGAATCGTCGCTGCCGGTGATGACGGCTACAGTTGAGGACGATGTCACACGACAGTGGGGGCGAAAAAGCTTCCTAGTGGTATGATTTGTGAAAAATAGTTGCCTCCACCTCCTGATTTCAGATTTTTGAGCAGAAACTCAAAGGTATATTATGATTTTGTGAGTTTGATTAATTCGAAATTTATTCATGCATGTTGGGATTAAACATGCATTTTGATTTCTGTCAGTATTTTGATTTCAAAAACTCATAAAGAATGTAAGTTTTGAGCACTTGACTTAAAACCCTTGAATGCATGCTAGAAAAAAGGTTGAAATGATGAAGAATTATTGATGTATAACGCGTGGTTGATTTTTATGTCAAATCCATTATGTTTTGAGTTGAAGTTTGCCAAAAACTAGATGTAATAAAGTTTTGATGCATGTTGGTGTTAGACATGGGAATTTGAAAGTGTTGGAATGGAATTGGCATATGTTGAATTTGTAAACTCCAAATGCCAAAAATTGTGTGAAGAACATGTCATGACAAATGCTGAATTTTTATGTTGCATGTATATGTTGCAGTTGATAACTGAAATTGGAAACATAAGGTAAACAAATCTATACCTTGTTGAAGAACATGCAATGACAAAACCAGAATTTTTGTGTTGCATGTATGCGTTGTAGTTGATAACAGAATTGGAAAGTGTTGGATAGGAATTGGCATATGTTGAACCTAGGTAGTATCATGTCCTTTACTCGTCTTTGGTAGTCCTAAAAAAAATCCATAGCGACGTCGTGCTATTTCCAGTCGGTATTTGTAACGAGTGAGCCTTTTTATATGGTACTTTGTGTTTAGATTTCACTTGTGCACATGTTGCACATTTGGAAATGTATTTTGGCACCTAGTATTCATTCAGGCCACCAATATTTCCTTTTCAAATCACGATATGTCATTATACTTCTAGGATGAATGAAGTACTTAGATTTACGAGAGTCTTCCAATACTAGATTTCGACTTCCTCTAAACTTCAAATCCAAATTCATCCCTCGAATGTACTTAACCCTTGCTTGTTTTCTTCAAACTCTTGCTTTTTAGAGAATATTTGTTGTTTAACATGTTCTTCTTTCAAGGCTTCATTTTATGCTTCTTTAATTTTTTTCAATGAGTGTAGATATTAATTCTATCCGCATCAACTTGCACGGCATCAACCACGATATTTGATTTCTTGGCATGGTAAATGATTTCACAATCATAATAATTTATAAGTTTAATCCATCTTTTTTGTCTCATGTTTAGTTCCTTTTAGGTGAATACATATTAAAGGATTTTGTGATCCGTGTGTAGTTTACACTTTTTTCCCATATAAACAATGCCTGCAAATTTTAAGGGCAAAAACGATCGCAGAAAGTTCTAAATTATGTGATCGTAGAAAGTTCTAAATCATGTGTTGTATATCGTGTGTGCGTATCCTTTAGTTGTCTTGAGGAATAATTTGTCACATTCCCCCTTGTATTAAAACACATCCTAAGCCTTTGTTTGAAGCATTGTTGTAAACCATAAAATAGTCCATAACATCGAGCAATGATAAAAAGGGCGCGTCACACAACTTTTTCTTTACTAAAGAGAAGGCTTATTCTTCTTTCTTATCCTATACAAATTGTGTTTCCTTGTTGCCAATAATGTCAAAAGCACGACTATACAAGAAAAATTCTTAATGAATCTACGGTAATAGTTATATAATCCAAGAAAGTTGCTTACACCGATTGGAGTTTCCGGGGTTCCCATTTCAGAAAAACTTAGATCTTTATTGGATCCACCTTTATCCCTTCAGGAGACACAACATGTCCCAAGAAATTTACTCCACGAAGCCAAAATTTACATTTTGAGAATTTGGCATATAACTATTCTTCTTTCAATGCTTGTCATACTTCTCGAAAATGTCGTTCATGCTCCTTTTCATATTTCGAGTAGATCAAAATGTCACCGATGAATACAATCACCGATTTATCAAGCAAGTGTTTGCATACTCAATTATTAAAGTACATGAAAATTGCTGATACATTAGTAATGCGAAATGACATTATTAAGAATTTGTAATGACCACAAATTGTGTGAAATACTGTCTTTTCTATGTCACTTTCTTTCAGCCAAGCTTGAGGATATCCAGAGTGCAAATTAATCTTTGAAAATAAATAAGCTCCTTGCAATTGATCAAACAAATTATCGATGCGAGGGAATTGATAATGATTCTTGATAGTAGCTTTGTTCAACTCTCAATAATCCATACACATTCTAATGAAACCGTCTTTCTTTTTCACAAAAAATACGGTTGCTCCCCAAAGAGAAGAAGTTGTGCGCAGAAACCTTTATCAAGTAATTCTTGGAATTGAGACATCGACTCATGCATTTCGGCTGGTGCAAAACGGTAGGTTGCACGAGAAATTTGTGTAGCACCCGGAATGAGGTTGATTTTAAATTCAACTTGCCGTTGCGGAGGCAGACCCGGGGGAGCTTGAGGTAACACTTCAGAGAATTCTCGAACTACTTTCAAGTCTTCAACTTCCTTTTTCTCCTTTTCACCATCTATAACACGGGCCAAGTGACTCAAATCCTTTTGAAAGACGCTTCCATGCCATAATCGCCGTGATAATACATGGAAATTTAAAATTTCAATCACCATAAACGTAGATTTTATATCTGCTAGGAGATTTGATGGAGACAATTCTTTTACAACACATTATAATACAATCTCAATATTGGAAATAATATAAGTACATTGATATGTTGATTCAAAATTAAAAGTATGCCGTTTTATATTAAAAATAAAAATATGTTGCTCTTTTGGATTATACAACAAAAATATGTTACTATTTTGGATTAATTATAAAAGTATATTGTAGCTTAGGGGTTTGCGGAATATGATTTGTTAATGATAAAAAATCTAAGGATTGATAATTTTTTTAGTAATTTTCTTATAGTATCATGGGGGGGGGGGGGGGGGGGGGGGGGTGTTGTGTTGATGGCCTAAATATATAAAACTCTTTTTGGTCTCTCTACTTACATACTACAGACTTATCTGTTTTTATATATAAGTTATAATAGTTTATTTTTTTATCATCTACAATAGTATTTTTTATTAAGTTTATTTCAATAATATTTAAATTTTATTATATATAACTCGAATGATTATTTACATGATCTCCTGACATATTTGAGACCTCTATCTCTCTCTTGAAAGCTCTTAGACACACATTTTACATGAATTATGGTCATGTCACAACTCCTTAATCCATCAAGCTGAAGTAGATATTGGACTAAAGTACCAAATGATGTTGTTACTTCCTCAACAATGTTGCAAAAGAGACACGAATTTGAAAAAAAACTTTAATCTACTACCTTATTCAACATGGGTTTGTATATTTACCTGTATCAAAAGCACAACATGAAATGGTCTTTATTTATTGTTCTCATAAACTCATATGTTTACATCACGACACTAAAACATACAGTTGATAGATTTTAACAAAGTAATAAAACATGATTAGCATTCTTACTCGAAAGCAATACAGATATTTGTATACCACAAGACAAACAACAGACTCACGACATTGCTTAAGCTCTCCAAGATGATAATGGATCAATAATTTTTTTGTCATAATATGTTAGAATACGAATAAAATGATATCAGTCAATGCAAGCTCGCTTCACAAGTATCCTTTCCATAGGCAGGTTCTCTATAGTTATCCTTCACTTCACCGTTGTGTTTGATCCAAAATTATGTAGCCAATTGTACTTTCTCCCACACATGTGGCTTTAAAGTTCAAATACTATACTTCAATCATTGTTTACTAATCAATCTACATATGAATAATATTTTCAATTTTTGTGGGAATTTATGTGTTTGTAAAGTAGAAAGCAACTTTCCTCTAGAAATTGTATACATTACTCAGCCAAAAGAGTAAACAACAACACGACAATCTTCAGATGCAAAAAATAAAGATAGGTAGATTGATGGGCTGAAAAATACAATGTACCACTCTCTTGAGGTAATAAGTTAATACTCAAATATATGAAACCTACACACAAGAAAAACACAAATATTCATCAATTGCAAGTTCCTTAAATACTAAAAAATAATTGAATTTTTTGAACCAAAATCAAAAGTTAACTTTTAATAATTATGTGATACTAAAAGAAATCTAAAAGTTAACCTGCAACCTTAATTAACAGCAAGTAAACAAGACTCAATTGAGTATTGAAAGAGAATGCCTAATATTTAATGGTCTCTACTAGTTGCTCTTGCAATATTTGCTGGTCTTTGTCGTCGTATGTGATGGTAAACATATTAGAAGGAATCAATTTATAAAACAAATTTTTATTAATACCTAAACAAACATAATAACTAATATAAATAAACACCTAAAACTCAATTTTTAACATACCAAATGCTAAGGAAAGTACTTTACTATGATATACTAACATCATATACAACGAAAACTACTCTATTTCGTGAATTTGAACATCTAGGGTTTCAAAAACCCTAAAACAATAAAAACACTCAACTCTTTGATTTAGAAATCAAGAAGTCGTTTATGATGTTAGAATCGGTCCTCCTTAGCTCCTATCCATATCCATGTTTCCTTTGATCAATTTTGAAGAAAATTGGCTTAATCGCCACTAAAAGTGTTGTGGGTGTATTTTTGCTCGAATGAACATAAATAGACTAAGTACCAAGTCTGATCGGGAAAATAGCGTCGCTATTTATAATAATTAGCGTCACTAATTCTTCACGATCGCGGCGCTATCTCACGTTCAAGCTATAACTCCCCAATTTTTGGTATAACACCCTCTATAACTCAAACTCGCACCATCAAGTTCCAATTCACAAATAAGACACAAGAAAATACCCCTATCTCTTCTTACTCATCAAACAACTCAAAACTCAAAGACAATCACAAAAGATCGTCATACCTCTACTCTAAACAACTCATAGCTAAAACCACACTAACTATAAGGTAATAACTCTACTTACCTTTATAAGCATCTCGAGAAGAAAACGAGTTTCACAAAATGTCACTTCTTTCATAAAATACAAAATTTTACACAAAAGTCATCGTATTTTTATAAATATACTTTTGTGATTTAAACTATCTCAAAATTCATGTTATGTCTCCTAATGGGTCCATCTTGTTTTTAATTAAATTTGTGTACATCTTAAATAAATAACTGATTAGTTAGAGGTTGAGATCCATTTATCCTACAATTAAAACCAGCTATATTTAGAATTAGCGTCTCTCTGTTCTAATAATTTTAAGCCCGTTTATTATTTTCTTTTATGACCCATATATTTTTAAGCCCAAATTATAACCCAACTAAACGAGCCTAAACTACAATTCGTGTCGTCTCTTTTATAACTTATGACCTACTATGTGTAGTCAAAATAGTCAAATGGATACCTCATCGACTCAACACCTCCAACATATGGTCAAAAGGCTTCTAAATTCTAATCGAGTTGTCGGTTGTGATTGCTTTCTTCGACGAGCAACGTTGAAACTTAGGAGAATGTCCTTAATACCCTAAATAAAAATGTACTCTTCTTAAAAATATACCACTTATAAAGTATGTGTATCATTTCAAACCAAAAAAAGATATCATTAGAACACCTTTAAAAAATAAAAAATATATATATTTTTTATAATACTCTTGTAAATGTTACATTATAAAATGATTGAACCCAAATTTTATCTCATTTGATAACCTTTCTATCCTTAAATGTCAAAAACTCTAGCCTCAAGATGCATATGTTCAATACTACAATATATCTCATACTTTAGTCATATCATAGCTCAAGAAAATATAGATTAGAATCAAGATGTATGTATATAAGAAATTTCATCTGAAATTGGATAGGTTGGAAACAAATTAAAGCTAGAATCTTTCCGTGTATGTATCAAAATTGTTTTCCGAATGTCTTTTGTGTCAATTTTTTTTTTCTAAGTTGCCACAATAGTCTCTGTTATATACTGAAATTTTCTGGATCTAGAACACTAAATTAATCACTTTAAAGAAAACCTTTGAAATTTAATGATTGCGAGTTTATAGAATGAAACAATCAAAGAACCACAAAATTTCACTTGATTAAAATCCCATTCTATATATTAAAATAACTTTCATTGAAGTAATATATTTCGTATAACTATAATTTCTCATTTTGTAAAGAGTGTTTTGAATACAAATAGGGTTGTAAACGAACCGAACGTTCAGCGAACCGTTCGTGAACTGTTCGGCGGGAAATTCGTTTATGTTTGTTTATTTAATAAATGAACGAACACGAACACAAATTCTCGTTCGTCTAGTTAAATGAACGAACATGAACAATTGTCTCGTTCATTCAATTATGTTCGTAAACGTTCGTTAATGTTGTTCGTTTACGTTCGTTTACGTTCGTTTATGTTTGTTCATTTAAGTTCATTTTATGTTCATATACGTTCAATTGTGTTTAATTAAATTACAATAGTAGATGTTTTTTTATGTTCATATATGTTCAATTGTGTTTGTTTATCTCTGTTTGTTTATGTTTGTTCGTTTATGTTCGTTAGCATGTTCATGAACATAAACGAACGAACATGAACAAGACAATTTGTTAAATGAACAAACATGAACAAGAAAACGCGTTCGTTTATATGTTCGTGTTCGTTCGTTTGTTCAACTAACTTAAATGAATGAACATGAACAAACATTCATTCGTGTTCGTTCGGTTCGTTTACATCCCTAAATACAAAATAATATTGAATCATCAAAGTATAAAATAAATGTAACCAAAATCATATAAGGAAAATTGTTATGAGTAAAGATATGTAACAAAGGTAATTAATCAGAATCAGAAAATGTTCAATTGTTTAAAACTTTTAGAAGAGAAGTTTCTTTTAAGAATTAAACCAAATTAAATTAAACATTATTTAGAATGTAGGCATTTAGTTTTATATTAAACATTATTTAGAATAATAAATAATATGTTTCTATAAAGAGAAGTGATATTTCCACTTAGGAAATTGATTCATCCACATTAAACAAATGCATTATTGACTTGTACGATAGCTACAAATGTGTTGTACATCATGCAGATGAATAAAATTTTCAAGTGGAAATATCATTTCCATTTTATAAAGGGAGCTAATCCGTACACAACAATTTTTTGTCATAAAAAACAAGAATATATTTTTTTTGTATATTGTACAATTCATTTAAAATTGTATATAACAAAAAATTGTTGTGTATGAATTCCCTTCTAGCATTGGCCGTTCCAAGAAAATGCATATATGTTTTTAAAAAAGGGCTAATAACATAAAAATCACCGCAGTTTGGTAAAAATCCGGTTTAAACACTATATTTTATTTTGTTCTATTAAAACCACCCATACTTTCAAAAAAAATTTATAAAAACCACTTATATTTTCGAAAAGATCCATTGCAACCACTATAACAAAAAAGTCCTGATTGTCTGCCGTCAACTCGTAAAACTCATTATCACATCACATTCAAAATTTAGTGGATTCATGGACAACGTATGTACTCACAAAGTGGCAAACAATTTATGTTTTATGTATAATTTTCACTACAATGAAGTTTCAATATTTGCTTTAGAAGTTTGAGTCTTGAACTCTTTAGTCTATTTTTTGAAGCCCAATTTCTAATTTTTGTTTAAACCGTCAACCCAACCCGGTTCCGAGTCACCGGTCCAGCCAAGTTTTTTATAAACTCGGCTGGTTCAATCCTAGTCATAAATTAGCGAAAATCCGGTCATAATTGACTTGATCTCCTCACCGAGTCACGGTTCAACTGATTCGACCGACCGGGTCAACCTAGAGTTTAAAACATTGCTATCGAAGACACACTCATTTCTGACATTCCAAAGAACCAAGCAAAAGACATGAGAATAACGGAAGCAACCTCTGCAAAGATATGATTGAATCTACTTCCTAGATCAATTTGACACAAGGATTCAATTGGGCCACCCGATGTAGGGACGATGTTTCACCTGTTATGAAGTTTAGCTCGGACTTCAAGAGCTATAAAGCATTACATAACATATGAGTTTTTGTTTCATTGTTAATGTTGCATAAGGGGCAAGAAGTTGAGCTTAGAGTCAACCCAATTTTGTTCAGATTCATGCTAAATCTTCTTTGCTACTTGTATAAATCAGAATTACCTATAATGATTGATGACATTAAAATCTCCAAAAAATAAATTGATCCTAATTAGAACCACATCGTTTTCTTTATATTTGAGAATTTCTTTATATCCGGAGTATCTTGCAAAATAAAAATGGTACATCGTACACCTGATGATCTCACACGCACTCGTCCTAAAGGTCTCCCTCCTGTGAGGGGTAAATCGATCGTTGAGCACAATGGCCATTGTAGTTAATTTGTCTGGTTTTGAATGGGAAGCCTAACCAGGGCCGGTCCATTAAGTTTCACTACCCTGGGCGAAATAACAATTTGATGCCCTTGTACAATAGACAAAATACATAAAAAAAACTTATAAAACAAAAATGCGTTAAAACTTGTAGTCAAACCAAATCCATACTAATACAACCCAAAAAAAAAAGACAAATATCACCTAAAACGATGCCTTCGTGCATTTTTTGAAGCAAAAACATCTATTATTTTAGGATAATCAAGATTCTTTAGAAATCGACTTTCGATACATAAAATTGCTAATCCGTTCAATCTTTCTTAAGTTAATCATATGATCGGAACTATTTTCATGTTCCCTTAATGTTTCACTAAGATGTTTCCAATCATTTAATCCTTCAAATGCCAATTTACTTTTAGTACGAACGGTTTTAAACAACTTACAACAAAAACAAAAAACTTTATCAAGCTCTTTTGAATACACTAACCATTTTCTATCAAAAACATCACCATTTATTAATTTACGAATAAAAAAGTCATTAGAAAAATGCCTTCCAAATGCATCTTTTGGAAAAAGTGTGTTTGTTTCAATTTCCCTATTAGGGCCTTTTTCTATAAGTAAATCTTTTATTTTTGAATCTAATTCATCCCACACTCTAGGATCAAAAATATTAAAATCACTTGGTTTATCTTTATCAACAAACTCATTATTTTCAAAATCCTTAGAAATATCAATCGGATCATTAGAACTTCTAATTGGATCATTGTTTTCAAAATCATTTGGATTATCAACGGGATTAGTATTATTTTCATTTGCATTTTGATTTCTAACAAAATATTTATTTAAAGACCCTCGTAAGGAATTAGCCATTTCTTGTTCTTTTTTTTTTCCGTTTTCTGTTTTGAGCACCCGATGGTTGTTGTCGGGGAAACATTTTCAAAACTCAACTATAACAATAAAAGATATAGAAAAGAAAGATACAACCTGATCAAAATCGTGATTTCAGTTCCCGAGTTCAAACATGCCTCTTCAAATCAAAACCCAAAAGATGAAAATCAGAAGACACTACTTCAATGTCTGCAAACAGCAAACCAAAACCCAGGGCCGGTCAAATTAAGAAAAACAGAAAAACAGCATACGAAAAAATCAAGTGAATTCCAAGTGAATTCAAAAACTATATAAAAGTAGCAGAAATCAGAAACCATATATAACTTGATTTGAGAATCAAGAATTAACAAGTGAATTCCAAATAAGAAAAACAGCATACGAAAAAATCAAATAATTACCTGGTTCGATTGAGTTCCAAACCGTGAAGAGCCAAAACGATTGAAATTGTCGTCTTCCTGATTGAAGTTGTCTGATTCCAATTGAAATTTAGTGAGTTCCCGTCTTCCTGATTTCAGAAAATCTTGATTGAGTTCCAAACCGTGATTGAAATTGTCAATTGAAAAAATCAAATAGTTTATAGTTACCTGGAGTTCGATTGATTGAAGTTGTCTGATTCCAATTGAAACGATTGTCTGATTAGTTTGAGCAAAAGAAATTTTCGGATTCCTATTGAAACGATTGTCAAATGCGATTTCAGTTTGAGCAAAATCAAATCACCTGATGCGAAATCAATATTTCCGTTCGTTTGAAGCTTTGAGCGAAATCAGAGAAAGAGGGAAGGAGAGAAAAATCAGGAAGGATCCGTTTGAAATCAGTGATTACCTCGATTTGATCTTTTTGCCGTTTTGGTTTAATTGTTTCCTATTTTCAACGCGTCTCTTAGTTTCCAGCGCTAGTATTCCCGCTCCAGTTTCGGCTTCTCCCTTTCACGCGTGAAATCAGATTAACGCCCAAGATTGGGCCGACTTGGACTATTTGGACTTAAAAATTTTGGCTTTCGGTATATATACATGTATAAATGGACTTAAAACTTGTGATGCCCCCCATTTTATGCTGCCCTGGGCCTAAGCCCAGCTCGCCCATGTATTGGGCCGGGCCTGAGCCTAACTTTTAGGATTTCACTTCCAAAATGTGATGTTCTTTTTGTGTTTCCAACATAATTGGCTATGAATTTAAAATGTCATATCTAGTACACTTGAAGCGGCATATGTTCAAACTTCGCCTCCTTCTTTGTTCCACATACGAATACGAAGGTGCAGATCAAGGATTGATCGTTTTATTTTTTGCATGTTTTCTTATATCATATATTTTAATGGTATGTTATTAGTGAGTTCAAGTATAATTACCTATCGACTAGTTGCGAAACTGTAGGTACGCTGATTTTATAATTGAAATTCATATTTTCTTTTAGGGTTAATAACATAAAAGACACTATAGTTGGAAAAAAAATTCAGTTTAAACACTATATTTTTTGTTGTTCCATAAAAACCACTTATACTTTCAAAAAATTTCATAGTGACCACTATTCGTTTTATTTTATAACTTTTAAAAATTATCTTTATCGAAAGATTATGTGTAAAGTTTTATATTGACATTTGAAACAAATATTGGAACTGACCATTGCAACGAAAATGATATATAAAGTTGTCTACATGTGATTTTTATCTTCGTAACTGCAGCTCTTCGGCCACGTTGTAAATGCATAGGGTGTCCAACTGAATCCATTAACTTTTGAATGTGACGAGGGTAAGAAGTGTTTCGAGTCGGCGACATACAATCATTACTTTTATTTGTTATAGTGGTCGCAATTGACGATATTTTCGAGAATATGAGTGATTTTCACGAATATTTTTGAAAATATGAGTAGTTTTTTTAGAACAAAAAAAGTTTAGTGCTTAAACCAGATTTTTTCCAAAATACAATGATTTTTATATTATTAACCCTTTCTTTTATGGTATTTTATGTAAAACGTACGTATTAGCAAATATTTATGTATATATATGCATACATGTATATATGCACACTATACGTGAGACGCAATGCAAACTCTTCTAAGGCCATCAGGTATGCCCTCTCTCATACTCTCACTTTTTGCCTGCCACCTCAGCATCCAGTCAGCATTTCTCTTTCCTCGCCTTACCCCCGGAAATGGTCACATCTCACTACCTCTCAGTTCCTCTCACTTTTTAATTTAAAAAGTATATTAAAAATAGAATAAAAAGACAACAAATAATTTCATACACTAAAATACAAATACTTCTTCAAAATAAAATACTTCATTTTAACATAAAATACGATAAATTAAAACACACAATACGATAATTAATCCTAGACACGATAATTAAAACACAAAATACGATAATTAAAACACAAAATACGATAAGTAAAATCCTAGACGCGATATCCTTGAAATCGAGGTTCATTTTTCAAGACATTCCACGCATCCAGATGCGTGAAATCGTTGTCGTACATAGCCCGATACTCTTCCAAGGACTGGGAAATGATCTGCTCGTCGGTGACCCCCTCGTGGCGGTTCGCTTGCATAACTTGTTCAAAGTTATACACTTTGAACGACAAATTCCTCCATTTGAAGCACATATGATATTTACTCCTAAATTCATTTACGCCCAAGATTGTGTGAAACGAATCCGCAACACGTTGCCAGAATGCATGAGCGTGCCTCATATCGGGGTCTTCAGTTTGGATGACCCAGGCCCTCGCTAACGCTGCCTCTTCTTGCTGAGTCCATTGCCGAGGACGGTTACCATTTCCCACAACGTTTCCATTTTCCACACCGGCCAATTGAAAATGTGTGTATTGATGTGTATGTGAAAAATGTGTGTGTATTGATGTGTATGTGAAAAATGAGTGAGATGTGAATATATTTATAGGGGGTTTTTGAAAAGTTAATTTTTTTTTTTTTTTTTAAAATTAGCCGTTTTTCAACGGTCAAAATTTTTTTTTAGCCAAACGCCGCACGACGCCGTGAAGTCGCGTGAGGTGAAGGAAACCCGACGTCGCATGGGCGGGGCGGTGTTCACCGCGATGCTCGTGGTCGTCGGGTAGGGGATCGGGCTAGCACTCCGGAAGGCCTAAATCCCCATGGAAAGGCTATCAACCTTAATCTAATTGAGGACTTGATCATTTGAAAAAAAAAAATGTTCATTTTTGGAAGGAGTTTAATTTTTTTTGTTTTGTTAGGCTGCGAATATATATAGTCAAGGAAATGATCTTTGTATCCAGCATGTGAAAGAGAAGTTTCATATATGCCCCTTGTATTTGGTAAATATATATAATTTATTCCACTTACACAAGTACGTACATAATTTAACTCACCTGGATTTACATAGTTTCCCACGAACGCTCGCCGTCGATGTTCATTGCGGTGGGGCTGAAACTACTGTTACGATCATCCTTATCGTCCACCGAGTTTCTTGTCGAAGAATCCTCTTTCTTTATGTTCTCGCTTTCCATCTTCGTCTTGTTAAAATCAACACAAATCATCTCCCATGTCTCCTTACATTCGCTTTTACTTCGATTGTATCCCAGAAGAGACAACTCGAAAGCTATCTCCTCCCAAAATCTCTCCCCTTGTTCTTGATCAAATTCTTGAAATCTGCATTCTTTGTCTGATCTTATATGAATCAAGCTACAGATCTCGGCTTCAATCCAATCTTTGTGTTTTTCGTGATTACTAGGGCACCCGTTTTCTTTCGAATTCTCCATCAGGTCCATGTTTCTGTAACTAGATCCTATGGATCTAACCCTAATTAGGTTTTGTAAAGCATCGAGTAAATACTTGTCGCGAGTCTCTATACGAGCTACATGGCTAGCCCAAGCTTCGCATTCGTGATCCAATCGAGCCCCTTCTTGTTTCCTCCATTCTTCCTCACCGACCACCCTCTCATTCTCTTTACGCTCGATCGTTAACAAAATCTTTTTGCCAAATTCGTCTTGTTTAGCCATTAGTTTCGAGAATTGCGATTCCATTGACTCCTCAATTGCAGCTATAAGTTCCTTCTTTTTGAACTTATAATTGCATCTCTTATTCGTCTCGAAAGATGGTGTTCCATATTCAGAAGAATAATTCGATTGGCTGTTGGGATGAATACCGATATTTCTATTGATGCATTGAAGATCATGTTGATCTCCTAAGATGGATTCAAGTTGGCGAAAAAACCGATAGTGTTTACCATCGTGTTTGCCTACTTTGCCCTCTTTAGTTTTCTTGTAATACTTGTATAAATTTTCGAACTTTTCTTTGCATTTTCTTCCATTTCTTTGGTACCCATACTCGTCATTCATTATCCTGCATCACGAAAACAAATAAACAGTTAAAAAGATTCAAAACAGTTGTTGATCCAACTGATATATATCTAGTTATGAGTTTGGACTTAATTCGTGCTAACAAGACGCATGTATTTAGCATACCTCGAGATTTCATCCCACAAAGGGGCTTTATGGTTCGAAGAAGTAGCTTCTTTAAAACAAGGGTCAAGTCGAGATCTGATATCTAGAAGTGCAAGTGTCTCTTGTCTTGGCCATCGGATGGTAGTACCCTGTGCATTATTGATTGTACCATCGTTCAGGTTGATCCCACCGTTACAGCCGTTCCATCCCGTTTGAGGCGCATATACAGGCGGAGGCGGTGGAGGAGGAGGAGAGCCGGTTGTGCTGTCACGAAAAGTATGAGGTGGTGGTGGTGGGGCATTAGGGTTTAGTACTTGATGAATGTTAAATGGTATTTCGGAGACGAGTGAAGGAATTCTTGAATGAAAATGGAGTCTAGTGTTGCCGGTGGTGAATGCCGGCTGGTCGTACCGGCCATGGTCCATGTAGTTTGTGGTGTTGGAGTCTTTCGAATAGGGATGGATGATAAAAGGCGTCCATCATGTGTGAACCCTTTTATAACATTTTATTTAAATAAAATATGTATTGATAAATTATAGGGTACAATTGACTGAAGTAGTTTCTTCAACCATAATCGGTAATCATAACTCATAAGAGTGATTATTTAATTATAAGAAATTAAAGAAGTAGTTTTAGATAATTAGTTGTATATTACTTGTAACAATGATTTAGAGTTACTTATTTGCACATACTTTTTATAACTTTACTTTAAAGATGTTCAACAGTTTTTCATCACATTTATAATTGTATTAGAATAAAAATATACTTTTTATATTTGTAGATTGTAACATAATCTAAAATATTACTCCATCAAACTATTGATTTTGATCTCATTTAGTCACTCATCTTTTTTTAATTAGCATAGGTCATTAAACTGTCATTTTACCTGTTGAAATAGGAATCACAATGTTTATTTCCGATTTTCTGGTAATTGTATGTGAAGCGGATAGATATGGGTCAAATTAATTCCATGGCGACAAATATTGTTTTTTGTATATCTTAAAACACTTTCTTTTGTGAAACCCAAAAAACCTAATTATGTCAATAAATATGGAAATGTGTTTTCTTCTTGAAGAATGTGGTGATGAAGATTATCTTGAAGAACGATGGATACAAAAAGTATGGATGATTGAAGTGGCTCTAGCAAAATTTTCTGACATAACAAAACAAATTTCGAGATAGCAAATAGAAAAAAATGGACGACATACCTTTGCACCGGTAGGAGAGAAAAACTAGATAGAAAATTGATGGTGGTGTATTAGGAAAGCCAGAAAGCGCGGTGTCATATTCACCTATCCTATATGACGATCACCACCAAAACCCGTAAGAAGTGAGGCAATAGCGAGGGAGCGAGGCTTGAATTGATTTCCCACCAAAAACCTTAACATGTACTAACGAGAGAAAATAAAAGAAGAAAGAAGAAGTACATGTGATCGATTTAGAAGAAAATAAAAGACGATGTTTGGTTTTTCGGATGACACTAACGATAAAGCATCATGGATGTTTTTTATTTTTTGATTATGACACAAAAACATGACATGCATTTTTATATGTCATAAATGTCTTAAAAAGATGACACAGATTTACAACATACAATTATGTCATTAAAGGCCTATTTTCTAGCAACGTCTAGTTCACCACCGTACACCACCATCGTCCAAACTCAATTTCGACCATTTCTTCAAACCTTCATAGATATGGAAGATTGCAACCCATAAATCACCACCATTAAGGGCCTCAAACCTTCATCAATAAGTTGAAGATGTCGACAAAAAGATTTGATCTTAGTAACATTTGATTTCAGTTGGTAGGCATAAACATGAAAATGAAACAACATCTCGAAGATGAAGATGAAAACCTGATTACCTTTTCGCTTTTTTCCGTATTTGTTCTCTTAAAAACCCCAAATCTAGAACTTATGAAAGCCCCTTTGTTTTTCAGATCTAGAAAGGAAGAAACACCCTTCGTTTTTCAACAGTTCATCCAAGTATTTCTAGATCAATATCCAAGTATAGTAGACTGGGATCCAAATTTCTAGAAACCCGAGGGTTAATATGATCAAAATCGTTGAAGTGTTCAGTGGATTTTATTTGATCGAGTTTGGATTAACATGAGTTTGATCATCTTAAGGGTGTTTATGGTGTTTATTTTTGGGTTTTGATCTTCAGGCTATTCACACTTATCTTCTTGGGGCTTTTAATGTTAAGTAGACCACCATTCAACTACTTTTTATTTTTGATTTTATAGTTTTATTTAAATAATAATAGTAAGTAATAACTTTAAATATTATGAAAACATATTATTGAATAGAAAATACCATCTCAACACCATGTAAGCGAAAGATAGGCATGTTTTGTTGACTAAACTGACATGTTCCATTCCATGTATGCGAGGTAATTGGATGACCCCTTCATATCCCAGGCATTGGTTTTTTTGACATAGACTTTTACAATTTAGTAACATGAATACTTAAAATGAACCTGTGACCAAATGAGATCAAAACAAATAGTTCGTTGAGAAACAGTTACATTAACCCTAATTTAGATTAACTATTTCAGTATCAACAATACAAACTTTTTCAAAAGAGTAACAATCTCTTGAAAACACTAGATTTGCATTGTTAATACTTTTATAATAATATATTTTTCACAATTGTGCAGTTCCAAGCTTTCAAGAACATCATTTCCATAAGAAGTTAATGAGTACCGCAAACAACAAAGAAGAAAATTGTCATATATAAATTTAAAATTATATAAAATAAAATTTTAATAAGCCTAATAAATAAACTCATGAATATGGAGATCTTTTAAGGTTTTGGGGATTTTTAGATGGTAGTGAAGTATCTTAAATAAGCTCAACAAAAATGTTTTTATATTATCGATGCTCTTAAGTTAAACAAAATGGACACCCCGCAAGTCGCGGTGTCCGACGTGCTCTATTAACCCCACGTAGGAACACCGCCCTATCTGGGGTATACATCACATATTGCCCACACCCAATATGTTCTCCTACATGCCAAGAAAGTTACACAACCCCCTAATTCAGTAGCACTTATCAATGTTCATTAAATATATTTATAGTACTACAACTCATTTTAAAACTATATCACATGGATGATTCTATACATACCCTCTACTATCTAATCGTACCCCATGATTTGATTTTTTGTCTTTTTGTAGTTTTTTTCTTTTGTCTTTTGTCTATTTTGTTTGTTTGTTGTCGTTTTTTTTAATTTTATTAATAGTATTTGATTTATTATTATTATTATTATTATTATTAGAAAAACAATAACAATGAATTCACATTTTATAATTTTTACGTTTTAGTAACAATAAACAATAGTTTTTTTAAAAGTAATTACGGCAAATCGAACGACGTTTATAACTTTATAAAATTATGTCACATTATACCAAAACTGTTATGTCAAATTTGAACAAATGTCAAATTAATGAATTTAGCTTTTATAATTTTACGTTTTAGTAACAATAAACAATAGTTTTTTTTAAAGTAATTACGACACAACGAACGACGTTTATAATTTTATAAAATTATGACAAATTATATCAAAACGGTCATGTCAAATTCGAACGAATGTATAAAAATAACAATATAAATAATAATATAATGCAAAGTTTGATCCAATATTACGTATGGGTCGATAGACCAAGAATGACGGTTTCCGGCTAATAATAACATGAATTTCGATTACTTACATGTAACGCCCCAATTTCACAATTATGAAATTTCATTTATTGCCAAGGTTCTAACAAAATCTTTATTCAAAAAGTAAAACTGTTTCGACATAGTTAGTAAACCAACAGCAGAAGTATTTAAAAAAATCATAACATAAAACATTAAAATAAGGTCCCGTGAATGCGATGCGCTGCCGTCAAGCCTTGCCCTTCCCTTTGTCATTTGAAGTACCTGAAATGTTTTAAAATCAACGGGTAAGCACAAAGCTTAGTGAGTCCCCAAATTACCATACATGCCCACATATTAAACAACCCGTCCTCGAGAACGACCCGTCCCTACCTTCCATACAACAGCTACGGGCGTCCATCATATAACAGCTATGGACACGGGGGGGGGGGGGGGGTTCTACCCATCATACAACAGCTATGAGTTCCCGGTTATGGCTCAGCCCATCATACAACAGCTATGAGACAAGGCAATAGTCCAACTCGTCTTACAACAACTACGAGGGGAAACACATCAGTACTGAGCTCAACAATAAATAATCACAGATATAGAACAAATCATATAACTGTAAATAACACACAAGATGCCTAACATGCAACATCATATAGTAAGGTGAGGATACTCACCTGATTCGTAACCGAGCTGATATACTCTAATATCCCCACTAAGCTCGTTCAATCACCTAAATCCCACATACACAGCATATTAATTACAGACCAAACTCCTATAGACCTGCCTAAAGGTCAGGCCCAACATTTTCCACCGAACAAGGGTCGAAAGTAAGTTCTTGGTCAAACAGTCAATCGCCGCGGCGCGACCTCTCCCTTTCCGCGTCGCGAACTATCGTCATATGCATACGGGGTTCCCCCTAATCCGCGTCGCTGACATAGCGACGCGGACTCGTATTAGTTCGAAATCTTTATTAGCTCTTAATCAGTACAGCCATCGGCTAGGGTTCGTCTCTACACCCTTCCTGGGATCAGAAACTACCCTAAGGTCACTTTCTTATAGACATGCAAGTCTATGCACGTCCATGGTCCAAAACCCTAAGTGTTACAAGTCATCTAAGGCTACTAACCAATGAGTAACACCATATGACGGGATGAAATGGAGAGTCAGAAGAGTAGATCTTCTTACCTTACTTCTGAAAAACGGAGTGATGCACACGATCCATTACAAACCTTCTCTCACGTTCTATCTCCTCCTTCCAATCTCTCAAAACCTCTAAAGTCTTGAAACCGAAGAGCCTCTGCCGAAACCAGTCGCCTCTACTCCAGAAAACCTCCAAAAACACGAACCCTAGGGCTGAGACCCTTTATATAGGCGTTTAAATCCGAATTCGTGTTTTTCACATCTGCGGCGTGCCGCGCCGCGGATCCTCCCGAGTCGCGCCGCGCGTACAAATCATTCGCGAATCCAGATCCTTCCCGAGCCGCGTCGTGGATCCTTCCGAGCCGCGCCTCGATGGAACGGGTCTTACATTACAAATGGTATAACCTGAAGGATTTTTTAAAAAATAAATTCTAATTCAACCACTTGATTTATAAACGACTGAATAAATTTGAACGAATAAAAAAGAGGCATTAGATTATCAATAAACACGAACGGTTATAATTTTATTTTATAAAACTAATAATAATAAATTTAATTTAACAATAATAATAATATTAATAATAAAGGAAAAGACAATAAAAAACGAAATTGAGATAAAGCAAATCAGTTACTCAAATCAGGGGGTGTATTGATTAAAAAACTAATAAAATAAAACTTTTTTTGATTTGATGGGTTATTAGGTGGTATAATATGAAATGGGGGATAGCTATAGCAGAACATCATTCATCCTAGAAAGAATATCATATATTTCTTCTTAGCATCAATCCATAGAAAATATCATAATATGTCTTATTTTGAATACTTGTAGGAAATTCTTAAACGACTAAAAACCCCTTATAAATTACTCGATTCGAGAAGGAAGAAAAACACCAAGAAGCTTTGATACTCCAATTATCAAGACAATATTTTCATTTGTTTGATAATCCAATACCATCGTCCTCACTTATATAGAAACAACATGGGTTAATCCAATAGGGTGAATGGCGTGACATCCAGCCCACCACAAAGGAAAAAGACTTTCCTATCTTGGAATTCTTCTTATCAAATATATCAATTGTAGTATTGTACTTATACAATTCATGCCAAAGATCCTTACTCCCGAATTTAGGAGGAAAATTCATGACATATTTGGTGCAAGAAGATTTACATACTACTTTGGACTAACCAAATAGCAATAATTCTATTGCATGGGACCAGTTTGATCAAACACATCTCGTTGTGATAGTTATGCCTCTTTCTACAATCAATGATGTTCCACACCCGCACGATGCAACGAACGTCTTGGATAATATTGTGATGTAATTAGTTTTGAAATCAGACAATATTTGAGATATCATGTTAAATCGATATTGTTTGTTACATTTTCTATTGATTTGAATGTCGGTTATTAAGTAATACGAAAAACATACTTTATAACTATATATATATATATATATATATATATATATATATATATATATATATATATATATATATATATATATATATATATATATATATATTCTATAATGATATGAAAAAATCGACTCGATGATTGTTCAGATTTATATCGAGTATAAAAGTAAAATTGTTTATATAAAGGAAAAAATATTCTATATAACGATATAGAAAAGAATGTTGAGACTAAAAATATGTTACCCTATATGTCAGATTGATGCAAATTTATATCATTATCTAGATAAAAAATGGTCTTAATTATATGATTTTATCGGGTATTACATAATACGAAAAACATACTTTTCAATGATATAAAAGAAAAACGTGTATTATATGACAGATATAAATTAAAGAAAGAGATGTTGAGACAAAAAAAATAAATAGTCTTATATATTCATATTGTATTATTATGTATGTGAAAATGACACGAGGATGATGATATATTTGAATTTATATCGAGTAGTACATAAGAAAAGTTCTGATAGAAAATCAAATTAATCCATTTAAATTATTTATAAAAGAAAAAAACTTAAATAAAAATATTAATAGATTAATAATATTATGAAAATGAGATGATCTTAATGGTATATTTGTATATATCTATACAGTGTATTACATAATAAGTTATAACGAGATAATCTCATAAAAGAAAAAAGATAATGTTTTATAATGATATAAGAAAAAACAGATTTTGAGATAGAAATATATTATGTCTTATATATATCGGATTTAATCATTTATATATTACTATGTAGGTAACATTGAATATTTAAATAAAAAATAACTATTCATAAATATTGCAAATTATATATAATATATTTTGTATTTTTTGTAATTAACATGGTATCCGGAAGTCTGAAACGTTTATTTATTATAAATAAATCGACAATATTCTAACAAATTTATACAAAATGACTACTAGTAATATTTAAAAAAGAATAAATAATATAAGAAAAAGAGTGGAATAGTGCACATAACTTTTTGGGAGCAGACACGATCCGGTAGTCCCGCACCCATCCATTCATTGGTATCTCTTTGTCTTTCAAACATAAAAATGCAATAAACCGGTATGACAAAATATTTATATTCTTTTCTTTCAGCGGATTATGATAATACTATTTCAAAGTAACATCTTAGGCTAATCGGTAAGGTTGTTTATGAAATAAATGTCATTGGTTGATACGTAGATGCCATATAGGATGGTTATAAAAATGAGTTTGTATGCCTACAATAGGCGGTGAATGTCT
The DNA here is from genome assembly GCA_023525715.1 of Cichorium intybus. Lineage (NCBI taxonomy): Eukaryota > Viridiplantae > Streptophyta > Magnoliopsida > Asterales > Asteraceae > Cichorium > Cichorium intybus. The sequence continues at coordinate 32,830,463 of CM042012.1, forward strand.
ACGAAATACATTTTTTTTTAATTTTTTTAAATTGTAACATTTAAATTTAAACCATTATATTAAAATTAAAATTAAAACATTACATTCAATATAAAAACATTCCATTAAAATTAAAAATACGACTAACATAAAATAAAAATAAAAACGTCGTTAATCCGAAAAATCTTTCGTATCATCCACCGGAGACACATTAAGATCCACATGATTAACTCGATATAGATGTTCCACCAAATCGGCACGTAGCTCGTGATGTTTGCCAACGTCGCGTAGCTCCCGTCTTATTGCGACGTACTCCGGAGAACCAGGAACTATTGGCGACTCGCTGTTGGATGTCGCGGCGTGCTCGTTTTCCACATACTTGCATATTGCTTTTCCCTCGTCCTCTAAAATCATGTTGTGTAAAATAATACACGTATACATAATAGATGCGAGTTTGTCTTTATCCCGGGGTCGTGCCGGCTTGGCTATTATGTGCCAACGTTTATTGAATGCTCCAAATGCTCTTTCGATATCCTTTCTAGCACTTTCTTGCACGGCTTTATATTTCACGCGTTTTGGATCAACGGTACAAGACAAAGGCTTCAGAAGAACAACATTCTCAGGGTATATACCATCTACTAGGTAATATACATACTTGTATGTGGTTCTGTTTACTTGAAACGGACAAGTAGGAGCCGATCCGTTGTAAACATTGTCGAGTAACATTGACATTTGATAAACGTTGATATCATTGTTAAAACCCGGGATACCGAAGTACACATGCCAAAACCAAAGATCCTGTGACGCTGCAGCTTCGAGAATGACGGTCAGGTCTGCGTATAGTGGGGCAACTACCCCATTCCCAGTAAAGACAATCTAAACTCTCAAGCATGCCAGTTGCGTGATGAGCGTATAAGGTCTGCACGTCGCTGAATGTATGCCTGCACAAGTACCGTGGACCGTATATATCAACAATGCACCCACAAAACTCATCGAGGCTTTCGCGTGCAACCCGTTCGGACATTTGGAAATATTCATCCCATGAGTTGATACACCACCGTAAGCTAGTTGACGCATGACAACTGCACATTTTTATATAGCGCAGAAACATTTCGCACCTGCAGCGTCGGGTCGTTGTTGGATAAACTGGGACATATTCGTCACATCAGTGAAAATACGTAGAAATAAATGCCGCTCCATCCGAAACCGCCGGCGAAAAGTGTATCGTCCGTAAACACAATTCTCGTCGAAGTAATGTTTCATGAGAAGGTTGTGTGCTGCGGATCAGCCTCTAAGCAACCTGACTCGTGTACGCAGATTTGCACTTTGCGCGGTATTGATTGTGAATTGAAAGAAACGTGAGAATTTTTTTATTGGAGTTGATGTAAATTTAGTTGTGGGTTGTGTGTGTTTTTATAGTTGAGTTTTTTAAAGAAACTAGCCGTTGAGAATTAAAGATTTTTCTTTTTCTTTTTTTCGAAAAGAGCCGTTTTTTCGTCTACACTATCGTGCCGATGAGCCCATGCCGTTGGGTGATGCCGGTGGCATGGGCAAGCCACGCCAATGTCGATGGGGATTTAAGGACCATACCGTGTAGTCTTAGAATTAGATTTTATCGGTTATACGTTTTTGAATTCTTAGATGTAATTTTTGCTAAAGGGATAACGCTTGAAATGTAACGATTTTTTTATTTTATGTACATCTAATCAATGAATTTTAGATATTTTACCATTAATTTTCCAAATTTGTAAGAAAACTTATCATTGTTAATTGGTATTTGTGGGTTTACCCGGTTACCATTTGACGTGGCATGTCATATGGTTGTTTTATTAGAACGACAAGCTAACCTACTCCTACTCTTAAATCACACCTTAACACCACCTATGTCTCATACGAGAGTTGAACCCTAGACCTCAAATAAGAAGGGCAACACCTGATGCCATTGGGCTAGAGGCCATTTGACACATGTCATGTGATTGTTGATCTGTATGGACAATTACTTGATATTGTAGGAATTTTTTGTTTTATACACATTTAATAACTGAACTTATTATACAACCTTTACAATTTACAACATTCATCAAGAGTAACGACTTCACTTTATAGAGATTTTATACAACTCAAATTCATTCCTGCTTCACTGTCTGGCATGCTTATGTTAAGGTAGAGCTCACCGGTTCGATTTCTATCACCCTCAAAACTCTTATTATTTAGGCAACGGATTAAACCTACCCCGCCCTAATCCGGCACCCAAACTCGCCTCGTCATCCAACTCGCCCAACCTTTAATGACCCACTCATCCTTTTATTTTACATATTAACCCAATTTTGTATGCAATATTAGCCCTATTTTTTTGTTTTTACGGTTTTAACCCCTTTAATTATTTTTACGAATTTGGTTGACTTATTTTGTAATTTTAGCCCAATATTAAATTATTTTTACGAATTTGGTCAATATACATTTGTTTAAAGTTACTTCTTTTTTTATTAATTTTGCTTTTTTTTACAATTTTATCCAAAAAAATCATAAATTTTTTTAAACTTACTTATTTTTTATAATTTTTTTGTATAATTTGATATATCTTTTTTTATATTTTCTTTTATGAAATCGACCTAACATTTTTTCAAATTTGTTCCAATATATTTTTTTATGTTTTCTAAAACATAATATATATTTTTACTTTTTTTGTACAACTTTTACATCTTTTTACATATTTTTTTTTACTAAATCGTTATTGCAAAATTACTTTTTTGTCCTGGATTTAAAATACTGAAGTCCTAAACTTAAAAAAGGCACAAGAATCATGGTTTGCTTACCTGAAGTCATGGATTTAAAAGGCTGACTAATTAGAGAAAGCGAATTAGATATTGAATGAAAATTTTAAGCATGTGGTGAGGGAGATGAATGATGGAAGAGTGACTATGAATTGGGATCTTACCAAGTCTATATCTGAAGCAAGAAAGAGGAAAATTACTCTTAAAAATCATTGTTTGATATGCTTAATTATGTGAAGGTACTCGAACAAAATGTAAAGTTTTATGATCCCAAAGTTGAACGCAAAAAGCTACAAGAGTATGGGAATGCTCTGTTGAATATACCTTTTAATCATGTTGATACGAGGGTAACCTCTGTTACAGCTTATTCTTAGTGCTCTTTTTAGGATATTTCCAAAGTCTTTAATTGGTGTTACATAGTTGTGTCACCTGTGCAACATGGGGGAGAAGGGCAGAGACCTTTTGGACTGATGCCTCAACCTTCGACTTTTCCTAAATCATCAACTCAAAGACCTTGACATTTACTCAGACTTTCGAGTTTTACAACTCAAATATGTGAAGGGTCTTCGAGTTCAAGGCAACCAACCTCAATAATAATAAAACAAATAATAGCAACAGCCATTGTTGCAATGTCCTTGCCAAACACAATTTCAAGCACTCAAATGACTCCTATTTCTACTCCTTTTTTACCAAGGGCATTGTGATCAAAGTGACCAAGACTTCTAGTATTACTTCGATTATGGTTACAACCATACCATTGACAACTAGTGATTCAATGCCAACATATAAAGGAAAACAATTGGCTAAAAAGTTAATCAAAGTATAGAGAAAGAAGTTAGAAGCAGAAGAGAAATAGTTGAGGCCAAAAGTATTGAATAGGTTAAAAATGATCAACAAATGGTAATGCAAATTGTGCTTAATGAAAAAATGATCCACATTTGAGAGCTTGTTTATGGAATGCTGAAGTTTTTGAAATGAAGCCGAAGTAGAGCTTTTTCCAACGAAAACCATTTGGAAAACTAACTTGTTATGCCAATTTCGTTGAAGGCATTTAGTTACCCATGGATGAATGGAGAAATAGATGAAGTACGCCTGAACAAAGTTACCAAGATAAAATTCTCCGATTTTATGCTTTTTGCGGTAAATATCAAGATGATGTTCGGTCTTTGAAGAAAATTAGGAGGATTAAATTAGTGAAGTAGGATCTTGTTTTCAGAGGTGTGTTTCGATACTTTGAATTTGAAGTTGTACAAGATGTGGCTGATGATGCAACCTCTATAAGTGCAAATTTTCTCATGATGAATCCTCATGACATCATTATTCTCTACAAGGATTCCAAGGCTGCGGATGCAAGACCTTTTGACAATGTTGCAAAATCTATTTGGGCTTATTTGACATTATATCACATAGATCTTTCATGAAAATATGGAGTCTTAGCACTTCATAATCGAGAGAAATTAAATGCTCAAAATCGCATTGTGAAAATATTTTAGATAGAGTTGATAGTAATGTTTTAGTGACTCATGGGGAGTTGTTTTCTCTAAAAGATTCACTAAAACTGACACATATAAGAAAATGTTCTTTCGAATGGACCACAAACAATTGTTTCGTCAATACTATTATTGATAGGGTTCGAGTTTGTATGAAGAATAGTCATGACGTTTGAAAAGAGATTATTGATGAGTTTAACTAGTGGATTGTGATTTCAAATTCTATAATTTATATCGCCACAAGTTTTGTTTCCATAATTTTTCAAAAATAAATGAAGCATACAAAGCAACTCGACACAAAGGGGGAGATTGTTGAAACATAAATTATATTGTGTCGAAATCCTTGAAATCTGAAGATGTGCTTCGTATTTTGGATAAAACCATTTTGTATAATTTGAAGTAAGGAGAGCTTCAAGTAATGCTCCTTCATATTATGGCATACGATTGAGCTATAGTGCTCCTAACCTAAACCGCATATTAGTGGAAGTTGGAGGTTATAGTTGCAATCTTTTGTGCTCTCATGCAATAATATTATTGGATGTATATTTCACCAGCTTTGATTATGTATTCGTATATATAGGTGGATAGAGAGTATTGTAACTTTTTAGATAACTCTTATTTACTTTCTTTGCAATGAAATGAGCTTAACGTATTCGACCGATTACTTGAAAAGCATATTTGTATTTTTTCTTTGATTTCATTCATATTCTACATTACTTTTGTCATACTTAGATCTATTTGGGATCCTACACAAATAACCTTTTAATAGATAAAAATATATTAGTTTATAAAGCAAGGATATTTTTGAAAACTTAAGTCGCAGAAATTGGTCTAAGATGGTTCGACCCTCAACAAATTAATGTTTGTCAAGTCATATGACTATATGAGGGTGATGAAACATAAGCAATAGTTTAAAGTAAACAATTTACATACAAATATATATATATATATATATATATATATATATATATATATATATATATATATATATATATATATATATATATATATATATATATATATAATTTACTAGATCTTCTAACTCTCCACAAGCTAATTTTTACCTCGGACTTCACTCAAATTCCATCCTAAATACATGTCAAAAGGTAGGTTAGGCTTAGGAAAGCCTAGTATGTATACCACGGGTCAATTAAGGGTAGAGGATGATAGCGGTCACCCTATCTAAAATTGAAACCCCCGAAAATATTTTTAAATCATTAATAACCTTAATGAGATGAAGAATATCATACTTCAATATCTACAATTTAATGCTCAAAGGTTGGGCCAAAACAAAAACAAAAGAATATTAATAATCAATATTTTGGAGATAAACAACATAAAAAATACCAAAGATGATAATAATAATTATTATTATAATCATAATAATAGTAATAACTATTATAATAATAAAGAAAGTTATATTATACATATTCAACTACTCCTAATTCCAAAGTCAACCTCAAAGTCCAACACACCAAATAGCTAAGTTTCGAGTATATGTAAGGTTAACACAAAGCACAACACATAAGGACATCATTATATGTAAGAACCCAAAAATATGTAAACTTGGAAAGTAAGAAGTTAAGGAATAATTATTAATTAATTATTCATACTTTGAGCAAAAAGGGTATTTTGGTAATTTTCCAATTATTAATATAAAAAGAAAAGATTTATATTTTTCCTTAAAAATGAAGTAAATTAACTATTTATAGTTAAAAGTATGAAGCATGAAGAATAGAAAGATAAAAGTGAATTAAAAGTATAAAACGACTAAAAAAGGGTATTTTCGTCATTTTGAAGTATTTAATCACATAATGAGATTTTTATGTGTTAGTATATCCTTAATTTGTATTTAAAGTTTATAAGTGGGGAAAACCTATAATACTTAAGAGTTTCAAGAATTAAAATTTAGTTTTGTGCTAAAATGAGAAGTATGAGAGTCTAGGGACCAAATTGTCATTTTCTCATAGTAAGGAGGTATAAATAGGGAGTCTTCTCCCCATTTGTTCACTGGAACGATGGCAGCCATGGGAGAGAATGAAGGTGGCGATTCTTGATGATTTTGTGAAGGTTTTGAAGCCAGCAACGTTGCATGATCAAATTCCTTGAATTCCTAGCTCATATAAGGTATAATTTCACCATTTCTAGCTAGAAAACCCATTTAGGGTTCATGGCTGAATTTCATATGTTGGAGGAGGAGTAATTTCTATGATTCCAAGTAGTTAGATTATGCTTCTAGTCACCCCTTGATCACTATCCAACATATGGATAACTTGGAATCATGGTTTGGTGAATTTAATTCTTATGAACCCTAGAAATTGGGGTTAATGATCAAAGTCTTAATTGAATGCAATTAACTAGTTACAATGAGTCATAAATGTTGTTTATGGATGAAGAAACCATTAGAAGTGGTTTCCTAATTATTCCAATTAATTATAATGAAATTATGAATGAAATTGGAAATTGAGAAAATGGAATGGAATTGATGATTTCATGGTTGAAATTTCATTAGAAATGGTTAGATAAGGAATTGGAATGATTCCTTTGGGGATGACCAATGAATTAAGTGCTTAATGGGTTAAAAAAATGACCTTAAGTATATGAAATTGCAATTTCATAAGTTATATAATAATAAGAATGAAAGTAAAAAAAAAAAAAAAAAGTATTCTGACAGAATTTTTACGCCAACTTTAACTGTAAAACTGTACAAATCTACAAGGCCAAAAATTATGTTTCATACATGAAAAGAAACCTACAGATGTCTAGTTTCTAAATCAAAAAGCGGTGAGTCGTTTCGATTCTTCTAGAGTGAGTTATGCCGTTTTTCGTACAGGGTATCCTGTTTCGGCAGATTCTGTCCCACTTAGGAATATGAATGTATATGTTAATATAACGATCAAAGAATTGAAAGAAAACCATTCTTAGCATATATGGATGTATTATGAGTAATTAGAAGTGTTAAATAACAGGATGGAAGTCTAAATGGCTTAATGAAAGAAGTTTAGAAATGTTATAATACGTATGAAAACTTGTATTGGTTTTATGATTTTACCATGAGTATGATTTCTGTGTCCAATTGTTCCAATAAGTCATTTGCTAAGAGCTTAAATCAAAAACATGGAAGTAGATTGCTATTCTTGAGAATTTTCAAGTTTGGTCAAGAACTTCAATTCTTGCATTTGATTGATTGAAACGATTTTAAGACAGGGACCAAAAATGTTAGAAATTTCAAATGCTAGAAACCATAGCTAGACATGTCCGATTGACCTGAAATTTTAGCCATAACCCTAAAATGGTATAAGAACATGTCGGGAATGGTCAAATCCGTAATCCGACCTCGCGGAAAAGTCACTGTAGCGGCAGTGGCTAAAATTACTATTTATGTCAAAACTTGATTTTTAGAATTTGAGCTAGACTTGTCCAATTGACTCCAAATTTGAAACACAAGTCTAATATGGCCTAAGATTTCATGGAAAAGAGTCGGAACTGAAATACGACCCCTCAGGGATACTGTAGCAATATACGCGTATTTCGGAGAAAACCGTTAAACGAGTTTATTAATGGTTATACATTTATTATAACCTAGAGTTATGTTATATGAGACTTTAGCATTATAGAGTTAATTATATTGGGTATTTATATATACTACTTGTATAGGTGGTGCTTCGAACGTTATTAAGCACGGGAAAGGAAAAGGCGTACGTAAAGCCTAGTGAACCGTAGTAGAATCAAGGTGAGTTTTATGAGGATTTTTCTAGTACATAGCAAAATGATATTTTCAGAAAATGAGATTTCCAAATACTTTTAAATACTAAGGTTGGAAACAGTTTTAAAGTAGCTCTATATAAGGGCTAAGTGTTTTAAAACAGATTTTTAAAGCAGTGTAGTTTACAAAGTATTTTTAAAGAAGTTCCTTGTGTGAACTAAGATGTCAAAATTAGTTTTGAAAGTATTTTCAGTAAGGAGTTATAAAGTGTATGAGCATGAGTTATTTATAAATTGTGTCCCATTTTGACCAATTTGAGATGTAATGAAATAAGAACTATAGAAAGAAAGAAGTAAGAGCCAGTTGTCCGGACTAGGATCACCCACATAATCGGGGGATCAGAAGACACTACTGGGATGGTACCTCCCTTCGCGAAGTAGTTGTCTAGCTTAGTATACCCTTGTGCTTGAATCCGTTCCAAGTCACAAAGGGGAGACAGAATGAGCATAACCTAGCGGGCGGATCTGTTCTGTCCCGCGAGGTGAGCTAGTAGAATGAATTAAACTAAATTAATTCATGAGTTTCAGTTGGTCACTAGAAAACGAGAAAGAAAGCAGTTTTTAAAGAAAGAGATCAGTTTTGAGAAAGAATACAGTTTTGATAAAAGAAAGTAGTTTTGAGAAAGAATACCGTTTTGATAAAAGAAAGCAATTTTGAGAAAGAAAGTATTTTTGAGTTTTGAAGATAGAAAAGAAAAGAGATTTGAGATTTATTATGAAATAAGTTCTAATAGTTTACTTGTTTATATTTCAAGTTTTAAAGCAGAAAAGTTTTGGGTCTAAAACTCATATTACTCACGAGACTTTATGTCTCACGTATTATTTTTTTAAATGCTATGTATTTAGGTGAGATGAGCAGGAGCTGGAGTGGGACCAGTGTGTATACAGTAAGTTTAAATTATGGTTTTCTGTATTGAGTCTGTAATACCCTTTCAGAATAAAGTTTATAAAAAAAAATTTGGTGACTTTTCATGGTCACGTTTTGTAAAATGTTTTGTAATATAAACTATATTAAATTATGGTTTTGAGAAAGGGGTGTTACATTATAGGCATATAAAAATTCCACTAGTCTCTCCTTTTATTGAACATATATGGAATCGCAAGGCTCTATCATTCAAAGCAGGTCCAAGGGATCCTCCTTAAGAAGCAAACCAGGGGCAGCTAACCACCTTGTGTAAGGTGATTCTTATCTAGAAAGCAACTCATCCGCAACTAAACTTTGTGTTAAATATGGATATACATTAGTACCACTGAAAGTCATAACCCATACTATATGGATGCACAACTAGGATTATCAAATATATATTTAAAATCAAAATTCCCCATTTGAGAGTAAAATATTTTTCAAAATAAGTTCTCATTAAATGTACAACGTACTTATACCAATCACATTACACCTAATGGTATTTGAGGTGAAAATTATTCAAAATGTATTACAAGGACATGTATTCTTTGGTAATGCTCACCTCAAGTATTCAAGAATATCTAGACACCCTGCCTTCCTTTAAGAGTGGTTTAAGTACACAGTAATCACCTCAGAATAGAAATAGTTAGGTTAAATACACCTTTATGCTCTATTATGTCACTTATTAAGCTCTTAATGTCAAAAATAAATTTTTATTTTTCTAAAATCATCATTAATTTCTTAGAAAAACATAAGTGAAAGTTGGACATAATTTAAAGTTCGTGTATAAAGGTTACGACTAAAATAAGTTTAGTACGTTTAACTGTAACACCCGACTTTCAATATAAATATACCCATTTATTTTCCACACTTTAAAACATATTTTATTCAACAAAATATTATACAGGGTATATATTACAAGAAAAAGGTACAAGTGGTATCTCCCCAAAGCCGGGCTGCTACGGTCATCAGTTCTAACCCCGAATTAGATCCTTCCCTTTAGTAGGGTCTACAGCACCTGCACAGTTAGTATCAACAAGGATGAGCTTTACAAGCTCAGTGAATAATCGATAAGCGTAAAAAAAAATATACACAACATAGAATTTTCAGCTTCCACATCATATCATGGTTCCCAGCAATATCGAGTCCCAAGGACTCAGTGTACATCCCCTGAGTGAGTGATAGAACTGCCGGCCGATTAAGCCATCACAACACTTGTATGTGGTCCCACCACAATTACTGCTTACACGATCGTCACAACGTATATATGTGGTCCCAACCACCAACAATAGTCAGTGGCCCCACAGGAAAGGTGGTCTCAACCACGAGTACCTAGTATGTGACCCCACGGTAAGGTGGTCCCAATCACATGAACCGGTAATGTGGCCCCACAGGAAAAGTAACACTTAGGTATCAATTACTCACCTGGTTGTTGACTAAAGCTTTTGTCTTTTTCTGTCTTGTATCCTCTTCCAACCTTGACTGTTATCACAGTACAAAATCTATCATTTATAAATCTTCCATTCACCCTTTTTAATAGTTCCAAAATAACACTTCATGATTTATCAAGTAAAGAACGGCCAGGTAGAAGATTAGATGGGGTGTCAGGATCCTTTCAGCATTTTAGCCTTTCGGAAAATCCAACAACCAGATCCCATGTAACCGGCCTAGGCACCGTTCTCGTAAGTAAATCAATTAGCATTATTTCGGAACAAAGTCTCCATAGCCTGGGTTATCTCCCGGCTCGAACTTGGTTATTTGATATAAGTCAAAATGACTAGCAATCGTTCCCTTCATATTATATGCAAAATACTATTATAATTGTATTAAAGGTTTGGAACTTACTTTCCGTATGTCGAGACGACGATCGCTACCCGAACCTATTGATTTCCCTCTCTTATAGCACCTCTTCCTTACTAACACACTCCTCTATAGTATATAAGTGTTTAGTATTTGTTTTGCTCAAAAATGAGGCTTGGAGCTCCTATTTATAGGCCTCTGGACCCTCTTCGCGTCGCGACGGACCCCCGGTCGCGTCGTGACCATTACGTAAGCACTTACCTCATCGCGCACCTCTCTAGAAGCTTTTACAGGCCTCGCGTCGCGAGAACTATTCACTTCGCGTCGCGAGCACTATTCACGCCGCCGAGTTACTATTCATTTTTTTTTTAAATGGTCGTTACAAGTTCTCCCCCCCTTTATAAGATTCCGTCCCCGGAATCAAGCAAACAATTGGGGGTACTTCGCCCTCATTTCCTCTTCGGCTTCCCAAGTTACATCCGAGCCCTTGTGATACCGCCACTGTACTTTTACCATATTAATCTTCTTGTTCCGCAGCTGTCTCACCTTACGGTCTAAAATCTTTTCTGGCTGCTCCGGGTACCTCAGCTTTTCATCTCTTTCAATTTTAGGTAAAGGCACTCGTTGGGACTCGTCAAACAGAGTCTTTCTCAAATGCGACACATGGAAGACGTTGTGAATGCCTCTTAACTCCTTGGGTAGCTCTAACCGATAGGCTACAGCTCCCACCCTTTGTAATACCCGGAACGGGCCAATAAAACGAGGACTCAGCTTACCTTTCTTTCCAAAACGAATCAGACCCTTCCACGGGGAAACCTTAAGCATCACCATATTGCCAACCTGAAACTCTATAGGTTTCAATCGACGATCAGCATACTGCTTTTGGCGGTTTTGAGCAACCTTCAAATGTTCTCGAATTTCTCGAATTTTCTCCTCGGTTTGAGCTACAATCTCGGGTCCAGCTAACGGCTTTTCCCCTAACTCTGTCCAACATGTCGGAGTACGACATGGTGCTCCATACAATGCCTCGTATGGCGCCATCTGAATGCTAGAATGATAGCTATTATTATATGCGAATTCCACCAAAGGCAAGTGATCCTCCCAGCTTCCACCAAAATCTATAACACAGGCACGAAGCATATCCTCCAATGTCTGAATAGTCCTTTCACTCTGTCCATCAGTCTGAGGATGGTAAGCAGTACTCATTAAAACTTTCGATCCAAACTGCTTTTGGAAGCTCTGCCAAAACCCAGACATAAATCGACTATCTCGGTCGGATATAATGGAGGATGGTACCCCGTGTCTACAGACTACTTCATCAATATAGATTCTGGCTAATTTGCTAACTTTATAATCTTCACGTATGGGTATGAACTGAGCGGATTTGGTCAGTCGATCCACGATCACCCATATTGCATCGTGTCCTTGTGGCGTCCGAGGAAGTTTTGTCACAAAGTCCATAGTGACCTCGTCCCACTTTTTCATTGGAACTGGTAGAGGCTGAATTTCTCCATACGGCTTTTGATGATTGGACTTTACTTGTAAGCACGTTTGGCACCGTTCCACATATCTTCCTATATCTCGCTTCATTCCCGGCCACCAATACATCGGTTTCAGCGTCCGGTACATCTTGGTGCACCCGGGTGTATAGCATAACGAGAACAATGCGCATCCTCGAGGAGTAACTTCCGTGCCTCACCCTGCTTTGGCACCCATACTCGACCTTTAAAGGTCTTCAATCGCTGAGAATTTTCCTCTAGTTGGTTAATATAGCTAACCATGCGTTCACTTTTCACATGCTCCGCCTTTCCTGCTTCCTCTTGGGCTGTTCGAATCAACTCAGGTAGCCGACTAACTATGCCCATACAAGCCGATACAACCCTAATGGGTCTCTTTTTTCGACTAAGAGCGTCTGCAACTACATTTGCCTTCCCTGGATGGTACAAAATCTCGCAGTCATAGTCTTTGAGTAAGTCCATCCACCGCTGCTGCCTCATGTTCAGATCCTTTTGATTGAACAAGTATTTAAGACTTTTGTGGTCCGTATAGATCCTGAACTTTACTCCATATAGGTAATGTCTCCACAACTTTAATGCTAACATCACAGCAGCTAGTTCCAGATCATGTACCGGGTATTTTTTCTCAGCTTCCTTCAATTGTCTAGATGCGTATGCAATCACCCTGCCCCTCTGCATTAAGACACATCCCAGACCTACCCTAGAGGCGTCACTGTAAACCACAAAGTCTTCTCCACCTTGTGGTAATGCAAGAACTGGGGATTCACACAAAGCTTGCTTCAGCTTCTGAAATGCAGCTTGCTGTTCTTCCGTCCATTCAAACTTCTCGCCCTTCTTAGTTAATTTGGTCATAGGAGCTGCAATAGGAGAGAAGTTCTCTACAAATCTCCTGTAATATCCAGCTAGCCCAAGAAAACTACGTATCTCTGACGGATTCCGTGGCGGCTCCCACTTCATTACAGCCTCGATCTTTGCAGGATCGACTTTAACACCTTCGCTGCTAATAACATGTCCCAGAAACTGAACTTCACGAAGCCAAAATTCACACTTTGAGAACTTGGCATACAGCTTTTCTTGACGGAGTAACTCCAAAACTTGACGTAGATGCATCTCGTGCTCTTCATGACTCCGGGAATAGATCAGTATATCATCAATGAACACGATAACAGAGGTATCAAGAAATGGACGACACACTCTGTTCATCAAGTCCATGAAAGCTGCAGGGGCATTGGTTAACCCAAACGGCATCACCAGGAACTCATAATGTCCGTAACGGGTACGGAAGGCAGTCTTCGGGATATCCGACTCCCGAATCTTCAGCTGATGATATCCCGATCTTAAATCAATCTTAGAGAAATAGGATGCTCCCTGAAGTTGATCGAATAAATCATCAATCCTGGGCAATGGATATTTGTTCTTTATAGTGATCTTGTTCAGTTCTCTATAGTCTATACACATTCGCATAGACCCGTCCTTCTTCTTCACAAACAGGATAGGTGCTCCCCAAGGTGAAGTACTCGGTCGAATGAATCCCCGATCGAGTAATTCCTGCAGTTGCTTCCTTAACTCTGCCATTTCTGATGGTGCCAATCGATAAGGAGCACGAGCAATAGGGGCTGCTCCTGGAACCAAATCGATAGTAAACTCTAGCTGCCGATCCGGAGGTAATCCCGGAAGCTCATCGGGAAAAACATCAGCAAACTCCTTTACAACGGCGACCTCTTCAACGGATCGTTTGGTAGGCTCTGTCGAGACCACACATGCCATGTAAAATATTCCTTCTTTGTTTTTATGACGTCGTACCTTGGCAAAAGACACGACAGGCATCCTTGTACGTGGCCGTTCACCTTGAATTATTATTTGCGACCCGTCTGGTGCCAGAACTGCAATTCTTTTTCTTTTACAATCGACTTGAGCATCATTGGATGCTAACCAGTCCATTCCTACAATTACTTCAAATTCTCTGGTGGTGATCGGCTTCAGATCAATAGGGAAAATGGTCCCGTTAATCTCAAGCTGACACCCTGGCATCTGTTCAGAGACATATACATATCTACCACCTGCTACTTCTACCTCCAGTTCTTCATTCAACGGGGTTAAGGGTATCGAAATTTGGGGCATGAATGATGTGGATATAAAGGAGTCGGTGGCTCCAAGATCAAAGAATACATATGCAGGGATCGAGTTTAGTTTAAAAATACCTGTGATAACATCAGTCTTTTCCCGGGCCTCCTCAACGGTCATCTGGAATGCTCGGGAGACTACTGGTCCACCTTGTGTCTCCTTCTTTTCTCTTCCCTGCTCCTCCCGTGTCCTGTCTCGGGATCCTCCTGTCTTCAGCTGTGGACATTCTGATCGGATATGATCTTTGGCTCCACAGTGGAAACATACTCGAGTTGTTTGGTTGCAATCTCGAGCATAGTGTCCTGTCTTCCCACACTTAAAACAATACAATGGTG